>JAUTDX010001463.1:0-76111 GCA_030844895.1 Ambrosia x helenae | reverse complement strand
ATAAAAGAAAATTGGACCGGCCCAATATGGAAATCAAATAGGGACATGGATTATCGTAAATGAGGACCGGCTGGAGTGTTAATGGCACCTGAAGAAATATTATAAAGGGTAAATTGCCATTTAGTCTTTGTGGTTTGGCAAAAAAAAAATGTTATTTTGATTCAAAAAAGTTCTTTTACTTTTTAATCTGGATTTATCACGTTTTCACTTTTTGCCATTTTTAACCATCCTAGTAACGTTATCTATTCTTGCACCATTAACGTTATGTTTTCGAGTTTCATTTAACGAAGGAAAAGAATGGATTTGGAAGGATGCCAGGATGAATCGTGTTCTACGATTTATTTCCTTCATTTCTCATCGTTCCAAATTGGAAAGATTTGGAAGGAAAAGATATTTTTAAACATAAAATACTTACTTCTTCTTTCATTTCTTCGAACTTGGGAACACGGTAGTTACTTAAAATTTTCCTTTCCACTCTCTTTCTTTTCTCTCTTTAATTCTCTCTCTCTCTTCTTTTCCTTCGTTTATTAAACTTGGGAACACAGCATAAGGCAAGGATATTTTTGTCAACTTGCCTATAAATCTTTTTGTTGCCATTACCATCCCTGCACCGTACTATACCGAACCATATACTTTTCAGTATCGGTACTAAGTTTTAGCGAAAATCGTATAGTTATTTTCTGTATTGGATCGACTTAGTATAGTTCAGTGTGGAGCTCATCCCTAATTTTAACCCATTTGATGGTGTTTCAAACATTTATATAAATAAAATAACACTGTTTAATCATCATCCAGTATATTGACACAATTAATTTTTTTTTGTTCAAATAAAAACTTTAACCAATGAATATGTAATACATGTTAAAAATAACTCTAAAGAGAATGAGACTATGAAAGTTTTAATGAATTGTAGGTTAAAACTTAAAAGGTTAAAAAGGGAGAAATGATAATGACAAAAAAAAGGTTTATGGGTAAGTTGATGAAAATGCCCCTAACTTAAGGTGCAGGAATAGAATATGTTAGTGAACCGATTAAATTAGCAAAAGGTGAAATCGTAGGGAGCCGTATTAGAAAAAATTACCCTTTTGATGAAAGAGTAAAGATCAAATACATATAGTTTTTTTGTAAGAACTGTGAGAATCAAAGGGGGTAAAAAAAATTTATTTTTTTTTTAGAATTTTTTTTTCCCATGTGCTTAAACATTCTTTCTAGATGAATAATACAAAAAAAAATTAAAAAAAAAATTTTTTTTTAGTGTAATTACGTCATTAAGGTAAATACATTAGTTTACACTAGAGTAATTATGTAATTACTCTACACGTAATTACTCTACACCAAATTTTTTTTCTTTTTTTTTAGTTTTCAATACTATAATACATGTTTAACAATATGGGGAAAAAAAATTAAAAAAAAAAATTAAAAAAAAATACTCTCCTTTGATTCTCACAGTTCTTACCAAAAAAACTATTTGTACGGATCTTTCCTCTTGATGAAAATGATATTTTGACGCAAACCATAGTGTGTAGTCACGACAAATGAGGACTTGAGACAAAGAAAATGAGAAAAAAAATTAAGAAAGAAGGGGGATATTTTTGGAGACATAATAAAGATAGAAGAGAAAAATCATAAAGGAACACAACAAGGAGGGGGAGAGAACAATCACAACAAATAATTTTGACGCAACAAGTAGGACTAAAGTGTGTGTAGTAACGACAAATGGGGACTTAGACAAAGAAAATGAGAAAAAAAAATAAAAATAAAGAAAGAAGGGGATCTTTTTGGAGGCAAGACAGTCTCAAACAAAAAATAAAAAACAAAAGAAAAATATATAATAAAGAAAGAAGAGAAAAAGGAACATAACTAGGGCCGTTCAAAAAGCTCGTGGCTCGGAGCTTGCTTGAAGATCGCTCGAATTTAGCTCGAAAAAAGCTCGCTCAATTTGGTTTGGTTTGAAATGAGCCTAGCTCGGATCGGTTAGTAACGAACCGAGTTGGCTCGGTTTGGCTCGGATAATTCTAATTTTAATATATATTATTTTTATATACATATAATATACTATAAAAATGTTAAAAAAGGGGAACATGTTACATATTTAATATTTGTTAATAGTAGCATAGAGATTGTGTGCTTGAGATTAAATTTACAACTAATCAAGTTATTTTAATAAACCGTAACATAATGATAATTGTCCAAGTATTTTGGGAGTTCAATCGGACATCTACTTCATATTTAGGAGCTTAATTCATATGTTGATGAACTTATACTGCATTTTGTTGAAATTTGAAATTAGTTGAGAAAAATGGTGTATGTTTGATGCCATTGAGCTGTAACTTTTAGTTTTTCTAATTTAAAATAATTAAACCATTAAACACAAAATAAAGATAATTCACATAACAAAATTAATTTAAAAATTAATACAAATAAATAAAAACAACATACTTAAGAAAAAAAAAACATAGATATAAAATGAAACTATTCTCGTCTGGCTCATCGATGTAGGGTAGATCTTGAGTTGCAAGATGTGCCACAAAATCAAATCAAAATCAGAAATACGTATGTGGATCCATCAACTCAGAAAGTGCATCACTGTAAAAAATGGATTGCACGGGAGGATCCCTTATGTGCATCACATACGTCACGCGCCTAAGTATGCCCAATTTTCCCTTTTAAACACCAAAAGCGTTCCACATCTTTTTGGATTCTTGCAATTTCTTGAAATTTTTTTTCATTCGGATTGATCAGATATGGAAACCTTTCCCCAAACGTTGACTAATTAAGGTACATCCTGTCGGTTAGATAGTATCCACGTTTGTATGTATGTCCATTCACTTGAAATGGACCCTTAGGTGTGGTTCCACTCCATTGAGTGAGAAACGTTGAGATTGTTGGAGAGCTTTTATGTTGTTGAGTAAACCGGATGAACCACAATACCTATGCCAAACCAAAAAAATTGTGATGCAACCGCTTTGAGCATGACTGTTGGGAATTGGTGATCACCTATCATATATTTTGGTTCCTCCATAAAATAATAATTCATAAGAACTCTGTTACCTTTTCGCACTCACGGGGAACGATTTTATAAGTACATGTTGATGTTGTTGTGTCTTCCTCTGCGGCTTGCTCGATGATATCTTTGAAAATTGTATGCTAGTATCGTTTGAAAAAAAGATTGTTATCAGAATCGATGGGTAGAATGAATATCCCGAGGTCATCGTTTGGGTTAGACATGGTAAAATAGGGTGATGGATGAGTAAATATTTGTAAGAATGGTGGAAGGTTTGAGTGAATAAAGGGTGCGAATTGGTTTAAAAATGGTGTGAATTGGGGTAGAATATATATAAGTTTTTTAGGTTAATATATATATAGGTGAGGTTAGGGTACAAAGGTCATATTTTATGAGAAGTGTGAGAAGGATTAAGACTTAATATGTAGACATCATTGTTTAGATTTAACGCACAGCTAAAACACAACAAATAAAAACAAATGTTCTTGGCATGATGTTTTAAGTTTTTAGTTCTAAAATAAATTGTTTTGTGTTTTTTAACTATTATGTTTGGTATTATTTTAGCCTAAATAATACAAAACATCATGAATAAATCATAAAAATGATGCCTACATATCATTTTTTAATCCTTCTCACACTTTTACGAAATATAACATTTGTACCCTAACCCCACCATATAAAAAATGATATATATGGTGGGGTTACTACTCGCTCATTTTCTTCACTTTCCAGAGTTGTGTGTTTTGTATTTGGATCAAGATTTTATCGGGCTTAATTACTGAATGAAACAAGGTTCTTTGGGTTGGGCTGGCTTAATTAGCAAGTTGGCTGGATTAGCTTAATTGACAAGTCGGATTGGATTAGAATGAGATTCAAACAAGTTGGTTAGGAGTCCTTGATAAATGAATTTCGAAATGTTATTAATCAAGAGTCATAGGATAACAGTTAAAAGTAGGTTAGTGATTAAGCTTGAAGTTTCTTAATCCTATATATACCCGAGTTAAAGGCATATTATGTAATCAGATTTCCTTTTAAGCTAATGAAAGCTTCCTGATGGAACTATGACCAAATTGCTAAGTGTTTTACGTGTCTGGTTTACCAATTCTTTGGATTTTTAAATGATATGCAACTTTGTATTAAAATTTTCAAATTCCAATTCTTTGGATTTTTAAATGATATGCAACTTTGCATTCTTAACCTCACTATGTCTTGCTCTTAGAGAACATAAAGTAAGTGTTGCAAATTTACCTATGTTAAAACATTAATCACTTTGGTTTTGTAAGCTTTTTTTCGATCCCGCCGCAACACGCGGGTAAACCCACTAGTAATTCTAAAGCCTAAAACGCTAGTTTGACCAACTACCGCACAATGTCCACGCGGATCTAGAAACCTATGAAAACTACCCACACACTCTACCCACAAGTGGTGGGGCTGTGTAGCCGCGTGGGTTCGAACCTACATATTTATTAAATGTTTAAATTAATATATAACTTTTTAACACTTATAAAATATTTATTTTTATGTTATCAAGCCTAGATATAAAATATTTAGATTACTAGATTATAGCCCGGGAACGTCCTGGGGTTGAGAAATCTAACATGACATATCAATTTTACATATGAAATAGAATGATGCACTTACAGTTACATACAGGAAAGCTTCGGGTAGCACATAAACAAAAACAATTAACAATGTATCTCTAATGTTAACACATAACCTTAAACAATGTATAACTATAATTAATACATAAACATAAACAATGTACAACTCCAATGCTAACACATGTTGAAAATAGAATTCATATTTACAGATTTGAACATAATTATTGACTTGCATGATTAATGAATTACCTGAACACTTCGTGTTTTTTTTCTGTATGAACAAAACCCCACAAAAAAATTGTCGTTTTTTTTCTCCGTCTTTTATATAGCACTATGGTACTCGTTGAAAAAATGATAATAAAACGCTCGTTAATTTGGTGTAATTTTTTTTTCTTTAAAAAATCTCGTATATAAAAGATATTAACATTTAAAAATTATGGGAGAAAACATGAAATTTGAAAAATTCAGTTTTGTTTTTAAATTTTTTTTACCTAAAATCAATTAATGTCACATGACACACTCAATGGAAAGAATGTCATCTTTAAATGACACGTATGATTTATTGCTTTTAATTATATAATAATAGATTTCTATGAAACTGGATATAAAGTCATGTTTTCGAACACTTGCATGCGTACAAAAGAGAAAGGGTAGAGGAACATCAATAATTGTTGACGTTCATTGATCCTTATGAAGCATCCACAATAAATTCCCACAGCCACATAACATATATTTAACCAAACATCACATATAAACTAACAAAGCATAAAATGTGTTCTTCATCTATTTGAAGACTGGTGGTGTGACAATGGCAAGCATAGTATTTTCAAAACTCGGCAGTTCTCCGACAAGGCGGTCCTTATGCCGCCAGCCCGACACCATACAGAAACATGTGCAGGCCGTTTGGAATCAGATTGGAGATAAACCCATGTTCGGGTCTCAAAGAATCATCAGAAGGCCTCATGCTTTAGCTACAGAGGTTTCATATAATGAACCTAAGGTAAACAACTCTTTTAATGGTTTAAAATGGTCAAATATTGCATAATGTACAACACTTTATGCAACTCTTTTGGGGTGGGGACTTGGGTAAATCAGATGAAAAAAGATTGTTCACATATTTTATAGAATTTCTTGAAATTAAATAAAAAATGACATGGTTGAGAGCTGAATTAGAGAACCAACAATGTTATCATGATTTTGTGGTCCTAAAAATGGTTCAAGTATAAATTTGAAAGAAAATAAATAAAACATGTGTTTATAATCCAATACGGGTTCCATGTTGACAAAGTACATCCATTCAAAATTCTTTTGAAAAACAGATTTGAAATTTAACTAAAATTATAGAGCATTTCTATAAGTTTAATTTATAATATTCGAACTTAACACATCTCATACATTTAAAAAACTATGTGTAATCCAAGCTGAAAAGACATATATGCAAAGAGTCCTCTTGTATGTACACTTTTTTAACGAACAACAAATAAAACCCGAGCACTATCGGGCATCTTTTCGGCAAATTCAAGTACTCTGAAAGTACCCGAGCTGTCAAACACCAATTCTGGTGAAAACCCGGTAACCCACCCGCCCCGTAGGCACGACGATGAAATTACGGTAAAACTCGTCTGGCTCAAGAATCGAACCCAGGATCACACAGGTCTTCTATCATTGCCCACCAATATCTCTACCACTACACTACAATGACATTGACATTGTATGTACACTTAGTTGAGTCTTTTTACACCCAATATATGACTTGTATATGCATTTACGAGTCATATATGCTTTGTTGGTGAGTGTATAATTCACTAGTTAATTTTATTTTAAATCACCGTTATATTTATAATTAATTTAAATATAAGCAAATGTAAAATTAATAATTTATGTGGCACTTAAACGTTGTTTGAAATTATGTCATCATCTGGTTTTTAAGTCCCAGTTCAATCAAGAGCGGTTTCAACTACTACTGAATTTTCAAAATATTGAGGTAAATACAGAAAAAAAGCCACTTGGTCATAGACCAGTGGTAGCACACAAATGCTTGGGAAGAATAAATCCAGGTTCAAAACCGGTAAGGAGAATAGTGAAAATATAGTGATAAAGGTGAAAAATGGGGTGTGGATAATTAGCCGTTTAAAAAAAATACAGAAAAAAAACCTAGTTGTAAATTGATTTCTACGTATCCAAACTTCTAATTTTTTTTCCTTGTGTAAAGTAAAGAAAAGATTTATTATACTAGTGAATTACAGTATAAATTTATAATTAGAGACAATTGCTCGAATAGTCCCTGTGGTTTGCCCAAATTTCACCTTTAGTCCATATATTTTAAAAATTACAGGTATAGTCCTCACCTTTTGACATCGTTTAACTCGGATAGTCCCTGATTGTTGTCTTTGTTGTAGCTTGTTCATTGCGACATCGCCCAAAAGGGGTAATTTAATTAAGGGGATATTTGCAATTTTAGATCTAGGCGGTGACGATGGTTTTAGGGTGGCGGTTATGGCATAGGGAGGTGGTGGTGGTTTGTGGAGGTGATGGTGGTGGTGGTTTGGAGAGGTGTTGGTGTTGGTGTTTGTGGAGGTGATAGGTGAGGAAGATGAAGTGTGGAAGAAGAAGAAGTGGGTGGGGACTATACCTGTAATTTTTATAAGATAGGGACTAAAGGTGAAATTTAGATAAACCACAGGGACTGTTCAAGTAATTTTCTCTTATAATTATAACACTTATATTATTATAATTAATAATTTATTTATTTTTATCTGTTTTTTTTAAACTTTGTGTTTCTATTTCATAATTGACAAATTACAGTAAGATAGGAACATAATTTCACGTGTTTTATTCTATTTTATTTTATTTACTTTATATTTTTTAATTATAATTAAGAAAACTACCATCTTAATAATATCTTTTTTACTTTATAAAACTCAAAGAACCCTTCAAAGGAAAGGAAAATTAATAGTCATATACACTCATCTCTCTCACTTTGTAAAGTGCAGGCATCAACCCCTTTCAATGAGAATATGATGGCAAACTATGTTCCAATCTATGTTATGCTTCAGGTAACACCTGTTACTCTTTAGGCTATAAACGAACACGAACTAGGCCTGTGTGTTCATTTAACTTTAATTAACCGAACTAACACAAGCATTATGGCGGACGGAATATGTTGCTCGTGTTTGTTTGTTAAGAAAAGGACCATGTTTGTGTTCACTTGTGTTCATAGGTTAAAATTCTAAACGAACATAAACGAACGCACATACAGTCTAAAATTTAAAAGTTAAATTGGTACTAAATCGATTTAGAAATATAAATTTGAATGAATATATAAACGAACATAAGTGAAGGCTCATGAACGCAAATGAACAAGCTGCATATATGTTCATGTTTATTCATTTAGTTAAATAAAAAAGAATTTCGTTTAGGTCCGCTCATTTACTAAAGAAAAAAAATAGGGTGTAAATGATACGCAGCGGCTCGAGAGCTACTCGGGATCGGCTCAGTAAAATGCTTGAACGAGCCGAGCTTTAACGAGCCCGAGCTCGAGCTTGAAACATGACTCGTTTAGTTATCGAGCCCGAGCTCGAGCTTTTCATACAAAGACCGTTTAGGCTCGCGAGCCTAAACGAGCCCAAACAAATTATATATTATAATTATGTTATTTATAATATACCTACTATTTAGCATTGGCGAGCCGAACTCGAGCCGAGTTTTGGCTCATTTAAGTTTTGAAGCGAGCTCGAGCCAAGCTTTTAGCTCCTTTAAAATTGTTCTAAATTTATTTCGAGCCGAGCCGAGCCGAGCTCGAGCTCTTTGTTTTACTTTCGAGCCGAGCTCGAGCTCAAAGTATTAGGCTCGAACCGAGCTGAGCTCGAGTTTCATAAAAGCATGACGAGCCGAGCTCGAGTTTCATAAAAGCATGACGAGACGAGCCGAGCTCGAGCCCAGTCAGGGTCGGGCTCGGCTCGGCTCGTTTACACTCCTAGAAAAAAACTTCATTTCATTTAAAAACGCCTCATTAATTGTATCATGGTACATTATGATACGATATGATATGATAAGATATGACATGACATGATATGTATGAACAGCTGGATATCATCACAACGGACAACATTCTTAAAGACAAAGTGGGGCTCAAGAAGCAGTTGAAGCAGTTGCAGGACGCGGGGGTGGACGGGTGATGTGTGATGTGTGGTGGGGGATTGTTGAATCCAAAGGACCAAAGGAGTATGATTGGAGTGCTTATAAGACATTGTTTTCAACTTGTTCAAGATTGTAACCTCAAAATGCAAGTTGTCATGTCATTTCATCAATGTGGTGGGAACGTTGGGACATTGTCATCATTCCAATCCCGCAATGGGTTCGTGATGTCGGAGAAACCAACCCGGATATCTTTTATACCAATAGAAGCGGGAACCGTAACGTAGAGTGTCTCACGATCGGTGTTGATAATCGACCGCTTTTTGGTGGGCGTACTGCTATTGAGTTAGGCCCATAGTTGTGAACGAGTTGATTTGAGTCATGTTTATATCAAACCGGTTAAATAAAACTAAAGGGGTGGCTAAAAGTTTGAAAGGGTTGTCGGTGTCGCTATACAAACATTATTGATACATTATCTAGACGCCATTGACGTGAAACATAGGCCATATGATAGTGGCGAAAAGTGGCCAAATGGATTTTATGATACTCATACAACCCGAAAATGATCATATCGGTCGTATGAGAGTCAAGTTTTATGGCCCGTATGAGAGCCAAATCATACTCCCCATATGAGGTTTTGACTGACAAAAAAAAGTGACCGATGTGACCACTCACAAAGGCCCATATGACACTTTTCACCTTATCGTACAACCTGTATGACGTGACAATGACCTGGTGTACAAATGAGGATGGTGTATTGATAACAACCCCCTAGTTAAATTATTACTGTAGTAATATTGATTCTTTGATTATGTTTAACGCATGAATTATTATTTATGATAATCGGGCATAAAAGCGTTTGCGTTGACTGAACTCGACTTATACCGAATGGTCAATATCCTGCAGCTATACAGTGACTACATGAAGAGCTTCAGAGAGAACATGGCTGAATTTTTGGATGCAGAACTGTTTACAGATATCGAGGTCGGGCTTGGTCCTGCAGGCGAGCTTAGGTACCCGTCATACCCACAAAACCAAGGATGGGCTTTCCGGGTATCGGTGAATTTCAGGTGAGTGGTTAAAAATATGTCATTTCAGATCAGTTATATTATTTTATTAAATAGATATGATTTTACAAACGTAAACCGCGATAATTGTCAGTGTTACGACAAATATCTGAAAGCGGATTTTGAAGAGGCTGCAACGAATGCTGGACACCCGGAATGGAGATTGCCTGATGATGCTGGAGAATACAATGATACTCCAGATGTAACAGGTTTCTTTGGATCAAAAGGTTACTTGAGTGACAAGGGAAAGTTTTTCTTGACTTGGTATTCAAGCAAGTTGATAACACATGGTGATCAGATCTTGGATGAAGCCAACAAAGCCTTCTTGGGTTGTAAAGTGAAGTTAGCTTGCAAGGTAATAAGAAAAATAATGTAAAATGTTAAGATGATACATTTCTAACTGCGGTATATGGGTCAAAACGAGTAAAATGTTTTGGTAGGTGAAAGATGTCGGATAGGATTGGGTTTGAACCGATAATACTAGGACTGGATTTGTGACAATCGATTTTTCTAAGCCCATGTGTAGTGGGGGTGAAAAATATAACGCCCCCCTTTCTAATTGGTCCACGTGGCAGCTGAGTCAGCATGGGGCTTTAATTCAAAATGGGGGTGTAGTGGGGGGGCGTGAATTTGTTTCTATTTTTTAAATAAAAAAAAATTAATAAAAAAATATGAAGATAAGAAAGTAGGAGAGAGAGGCTGACGTGTCGAAAGGTGGTCTAACTAAATGCTATGTTAGTTTTCACGCTCTGAATCGCGCCCCCCTGTAGTGGTGTTGAGGGCGCTATGTTAGTTTTCACGCTCTGAATCGCGCTCCAGTACAGATGGTCTAACTAAATGCTATGAATGACTTTTAAACCTTTTCTAGTTTCTAGCCGTTATCATTTTAGATAAATTCTAATTTTGATAATTAGCAAGTTATAACTCAAATCGACCCGTTTTACATAAGTTGAAATTGGGGTCCTTAGTGTAGAGAAAAGTATCATATTACACTTATAATCTTCAAAAACAGCTTCATTTTTTAGTTGTTCTTTCTTGAACAATAATAATTACACAAAATATTCAAATATGACAACAGATTTAAATTAAAGATTTTTATAAGCCTGGGAAAACGGTAGGCTAAGATAACGGTCAAAACAGGTTCGGTACATAGTGATTGGTCGTCTTAAAGAAACTATCAATTTGGTTCGGGTTAAAATGGGTTCAGACCAAAATGGGCTTTGGTTGAATGGGCTACTTTAGAGAAAAACTATCAAAATTGGTCCACTTGTTATATTTCTTTTTATGGCGATTGGTGGCGATAACAAGAGAAAGTGGTGGTGCTTGGCCCATTCGAACACGTTTTAAGATAGTAAGTTTCGTAAAAGTGACCCATTTGAGTAGACCCATTTACCAAACACAAATTGCCCAAATCTTGAAGATGGGTCACGTGTGGTCATTTTCGTATTCTTTGCTTTGATAACCCCCCCCCCCCCCCCCCCCCCGGCCCAATTGTACTAGTTTCCATAATGTTGAAGTCTTAAAGATGATATTGATGCTGCAGATATCAGGTATCCATTGGTGGTATAAAGATGATACTCATGCTGCAGAGCTAACCGCAGGGTACTATAATTTAAATGATCGCGACGGTTATCGCCCAATTGCACGCATGCTTTCAAGGCATTATGGCGTTTTCAATTTCACTTGTTTAGAAATGAGAGACTCTGAACAAGATGCAGCTGCAAAAAGTGGACCTCAAGAACTCGTCCAACAGGTAAAATTAACTAAAAATCATTTTCAATGAAAATCTAATCTATGGAACCTTGGTAACATATGATGTCTCAAATGTACAAGAACAGGTATTTACCGCGTCAAAAGAGAGGAAGTTCTTATGGCAGGTGAAAACGCGCTTGAAAGATATGATCGCGTTGCTTACAATCAAATTCTTCTAAATGTGAGGCCAAATGGAGTCAGCAAAAATGGACCACCAAAGCTTAAAATGGAAGCTTTGACATTTCTTAGATTAGGAGATGAGATGCTGACAAAGAAGAATTTTAGAATATTCAAAACATTTGTGAAGAAATTGCATGCTGATCAGGTATGACACCACCTCAAAGAATGATACGACTTTAATGCAAAGTTTTGACCCATAAAGCTAACTGTAAAGTTTTCTTCAGGCATGCGCCGCTGATCCACGAACATATACAACTATAGTCCCGTTGGAGAGATCGAAACCTGAGATTCCAATCGAAGAAGTGCTAAAAGCAACTGAAATGCCCGAACCGTTCTCTTTTAATGATGAAACAGACATGAGTGTTGGGGGTGTTGTCAGTGATTTTATTGATAGTTTGCTAAACATGATTCCTTTCCTCTAAGGAAATGAATGGAAGTGCTGCAGGTTTGTAATTACAACAAGAGTTGACCTGATTCACATACAAGTTTATGAGTAATATGGCATTTTCTGTATTACTGTTGTATATGAAATACAATTGTTTTTATTTTGTCGATATATAATACAAACCAGTGGATTTACGTGAGGTTTCACATCACAAAAAAGCAAACATAAAAAATAAAATAGTTACTCCTTCTAAACTTGATGCAAAATAGTTACTGTTCCACAGCAGGACCCAAATGCCATCTCCTCGTCCTCCATACTAAGACCGACTGGGAAATCCATATCCTAAATTACATAAACGGTTTATTATTAACTTTTTAAATGTTATTAATTATTAGAGATTAATCCCCTTGATCTCTTTCATTGATTTCAATAATATTTATAATACAAAATACAAATCCTATAACTAACGATAGAGATATACACAATCAATAACACAATATTATCTAAACATAAGTATATCTATTACACCCCGCAGTCGAAGCGGGAGGAGACGGATGCTGAGACTGTCGCGGAAATCTTCAAACAAAACACGAGGCAAGCCTTTAGTGAATATGTCTGCCACCTTGTAACGTGAAGGAACGTGCAGAACACGGACCTGTCCGCACTGTACCTGCTCGCGCACAAAGTGAATATCCAATTCGATATGTTTGGTCCGCTGGTGCTGTACCGGATTCCCTGACAGATAAATGGCACTGACATTATCGCAGTATACCAAAGTGGCACGAGTAAGTGGAAGGTGAAGTTCAAGAAGAAGATTCCTTAACCAGCAAATTTCTGCAACAACATTCGCTACCCGCGATATTCAGCCTCGGCACTGGATCTAGAAACTGTTGATTGACGCTTAGACGACCAAGATATAAGATTATCACCAAAATAAATGCAGTAGCCGCTAGTAGAGCGCCGTGTGTCCGGACAACCGCCCAGTCCGCATCTGTGTAAGAAATAAGAGACTAAGCCGGCAAGCCGTGAAGAGTAAGACCAAAGTTGCGGTGCCTTTAATATACCTGATGATACGCTTAAGAGCGTTCCAGTGATCAACCCGAGGAGAGTGCATGTGCATACAAACCTTTGGACCGCGTAAGAGATGTCAGGCCTGGTAAAAGTGAGATACTGTAGCGCGCCTGCTAAACTGCGAAATAAAGTCGGGTCATGAAACAGGTCACTCTGAGTGGCGCTGAGCTTGCTGTTGGTGTCAACAGGAGTAGCGACGGGGTTACAAGATCGCATGCCGGCCCGAGCGATGATGTCATTAGCATAAGTATGTTGTGAGAGAAACATGGTGTCATGTGTGCGGGACACCAGATGCCCAGAAAATAGCTGAGTGGACCTAAGTCCTTCATGGCAAACTCAGCAGCCAATTTAGCCATGAGAGACTGTCGGAGGCGGTCAGACGAAGTGACGAGTACAATATCGTCAACATAAAGCAGAAGATAAGCAGTGTCTGTGCCCTGAAGAAAAGTAAATAAAGAGGCATCGCTCTTGCTATGATGAAACCCAAGAGATAAGACAAAATCTGTGAACCGCTGGTACCAAGCTCTAGGTGCCTGCTTCAACCCATACAAAGACTTCTTTAGAGAACACACATAATCAGGGAACTGTTTATTTCGAAACCCCATCGGCTGATACATGTACACTGTTTCATGGAGATTCCCATGAAGAAAGGCGTTGGTGACATCCAACTGGTGGATGGACCAGTGCTTAGATAAAGCGATGGATAACACAGTCCGAATGGTGGCCGGTTTGACAACCGGACTAAAAGTCTCTCCACAATCAATACCAACCTGTTGAGTACGGCCATCACAGACTAACCGAGCCTTACAACGCTCCAAGGAACCATCCGACCTGTATTTGTGCTTAAACAACCACATACTACGTATAACATTCATGTCGGGCTGTCTAGGTACTAATTCCCAAGTTCCGTTTCTAACTAATGCATTGTACTCTGTAGTCATGGCAGAGTACCATTCCGGTATAGACAAGGCATCGGTGGGATTTTTGGGAAGTGGTACGACAGGGAGGTGGTGGAGGTGGTAAGGTTAAAGGGGTGTTTGGGTTTAAAAATACCGCTCATAGAGCGGGTGTGGACGGTCGGGTGGGCGGTGGTGGTGGGGGTGGGGTGGTCGAAGTGGCCGTAGGGGTGGAGGTGGTCGGGTGTGACGGGGAGTGACTGGGCGACGGTTGGGGTGGGCTGAGATGGCTGGCGTCGGAGGTTGGGTCTGTGGTGGGTATTGGGCTGGGATGTTGTGTAGATGACGGTGGGCTAGGTGTAACATAGTTTGGGCTGGTTGGGCTTGGGCAGCAGGTGGTACAGGGCGGGTAGTAGTAGTTTGGATGTGGGGTGAGAGGTGAAATGGAAAGGGTGTATCTAGAAAGTCATATGTGGGTGCGGTGCAAATGGATTGCCTAAAGGGAAAAGTCGTTTCATCAAAGGCAACGTGCCGTGAAATATAGACCTGTTTGGTAGTTAAGTCAAGACAACGGTATCCCCTATGGGTAGGAGGATATCCGAGAAAGACGCAAGGATGAGAGCGGTTTTCAAGTTTGTGAATGGTGGTGGAAGGTGACAGAGGGTAACAAAGACAACCAAAGACGCGAAGATGGTCGTAGGTAGGTGTGAGAAGATAAAGTAGTTCGGTGGGGGTTTTGTTTTTGGTGGACTTATTAGGAAGGATGTTGAGTAAATAGGTGGCGGTTTCAAGCGCAAAATGCCAAAAATGGGCAGGGAGAGATGCGTGGGCCATGAGGGTGCGGATGACATTGTTAAGGGTGCGAATTTTTCTTTCGGCTTTGCCATTTTGAGGGATGTGTAGGGACATGAAAGGCGGTAAAGTATGCCATTGGTCATGAAGAAATTTTGAAACGAATTATTAACATACTCACGACCATTGTCACACTGAAAGATTTTAATAGTGCGTTCAAATTGGGTTTTAAATTTGTTGCAAATTGATTAAATGCTTGAAACACATTGGATTTATGGTGAGTGGTATGGTCCATAAGAAATTAGTGTAATCATCCAAAAACAAAACATAATATTTATGACCCGACGAACTAACAACGGGTGAAGTCCAAACATCACTATGAATTAAATCAAATGGTTGCAAAGCACTAGAATTAGAAGGAAAGAACGGTAATTTAGTACTTTTACCAAAAACACAAGAATCACAAACTTTATTATGCAAAGTATCTAAGGAAATAGAAGAAACATTTTTAAAATAATGTAAAGATTGACATCCTGGGTGGCCAAGACGTTGGTGCCAAAGGTCAGCAGTGATGGAAGCAAAGGCAGTGGGAGAAGTGGAGGAGGACCCGAGCACCAGAGGGTAGAGATCACCGCTGCTGTTGCATCGCAGGAGCGGAGCCCGCGTCTTGAGGTCCTTCACAAGAAAACCAAACGGGTCAAATTCAACAGACACAGAATTATCTCTAGTGAAACGACGGACAGATATAAGGTTTTTAACTAGTTTTGGGGAATAAAGGACATTTCTAAGGATAAAGGGCGGGAAAGGTTTAGGAAGGTATTTGGTGCCTTGACCTAAGACCGGATGGTGTTACCATTACCGACAATAATATTTTGAGGAATGCATGAGTTAGAAAAAAATGGAAATCACCTTGTTCATGAGACATTGTGGAGGAGGCACCGGTGTCCATATACTGAGTAGGATCAGGCTGCTGCAGAGACATGGTGTAGAGAGCCTGCTCGATATCTGTGGGGCTGTAGGCAGCATAATTGTTTTGCTGAGGGCGAGGGCCTAACAAACCCGGCTGCTGGGCCGCTGAAGAAGTGCTGCTGGACCGGCCTGAGGTGGGGTAAGGGCATGGTGGGGTGGGCCAAGGTGAAAAGGGTGAGTTGGGAGTGAAACTGTATTGGGCCGTGGGATTGGATGAGGTTGTGGGCTGATGTAGGCCGTAGGTATTAGTGGGCCAAGGGAAATTCCGTGGACTGAAGGTATTTGGCCAGAATGGTGGAAAAGGTGAGCGGCTGACACCGCCGCGGCCACGTCCACGGCGTCCTGGACGGCCACGTGTACGGCCGGTGGCAGTGCGGTCAGTGGTGCGAGGTGGTCAGCGGGTGGTGGGCGGTGGGTGGTGGCGGAGAGGGCGGTAGAGGCGGTTTTTGAGGCGGTAAGGCGCGTTCGGCTTTATTAGTTTCGGCTTGGATAAGTTTGGAGCAGGCGTTATAGAAGGAAGGGAGAGGGTGTGTGTTTTGTAGGATGGTGGAGATGCTCTCGTATTGTTCATTTAAACCCGCAAGGAGTTGGAGGACTAAACGATCATTGTCTACGGGGGCATCGACATTGGCAAGTTGGTCGGCTAACACCTTGAGAGCTTGACAATAGGCGGACATGCTAATGAAGCCATCCAACCTAGTGTTTGAGAATTTGTGCATGAGATGAATGGCGCGAGCGCTCTTGTTGTCATGAAACAAATCCTCAATAGCAACCCAAGCCTCGTAGGCATTGGAAACATTGTTTATGATGGTGTGTAATAGGTCGTTGGAGATCGTGGTGTACATCCATTGTAGGACAATGGTGTCAAGATGATCCCATTCTTCCTGGGTGGTGGGGGTTGTAGGGAGGTAGGATCGGGTGGTGGTTTGAGGTGGCACTTGACCATACATGCTTTACAGTGGAGTTTGAATAGGGTGGCCCATGTGGAATATTGGGAGGACTCGATTTCGAAGATGAGGGGAACGTAGTTTTTTATATTGGTTACGGTGATGGCTGGGTGGAGTTTGGAATCGGTTGGGGCTGCGGGAATAATGGTAGAAGAGGCATTCGATTCGGTAGACATGGTAGGGTGATGGTGATATACGACGGCAGCAGGAAGGGAGAGGCAACAGCCGGTAGCAGCAGGAGCACAGGACAGACGGTAGCAGCAGCAGCCGGAGGGAGGCAGAAGAAGAAAGAGAGGGCGGAGAGAGTGGTGATCCGACGGCAGTGGGCAATCGGAAGGTAGGATTGGCGGCCTAGGGTAGAGAACCTAGACTCTTGATACCATATTAGAAATTAATCCCCTTGATCTCTTTCATTGATTTCAAAAATATTTATAATACAAAATACAAATCCTATAATTAAGGATAGAGATATACACAATCAATAACACAATATTATCTAAACATAAGTATATCTATTATTAATATAACAAACTAGATTATACCCGGGAACGTCCCGGGGATGAAAAATCTAATATGACATATTAATTTTACATATGAAATAGAATGATGCGCTTTACAGTTACATGCATGAAAGCTTTGGGTAGCAGCTAACCTAAAACAATTAAAAATATATCTCTAATGTTAACGCCTAACCTTAAACAATGTATAACTCTAATATTAATATCTAACCTAAAACAATGTATAACTCCAATGCTAACGCATGTTGAAAATAGAATTCATATTTACTGATTTGAACATAATTAGTGACTTGCCTATACATGATTAATGATTTACCTGAACACTTTACACTTTGTATTTTTTTTTCCTGTTTGAACAAAACCCAACAAAAAATATTCGTTTTTTTTTCTCCGTTTTTTATATAGCACTATGGTACTCGTTGGAAAGATAATAAAACGCTCGTTAATTTGGTGTAATTTTTTTCTTTAAAAAATCTCGTATATAAAAGATATTAACGTTTAAAAAATTATGGGAGGAAACATAAGAGAGAAAAATCTAATATTATTTTTAAATTTTTTTTTCCTAAAATATCTCAATGCCACATGGGATGACACATGGCACACTCAAGGATGAGAATGTCTCTTTGAATGTCATGTCATTAAAATGGCTTTGGTTTATTATATGTATAGATTATATAAAAATTTGGACAGAGTTTCCTCTGTTTTTATACAAACCAGACAACACCCGTGTGTTGTCTACATTTCCCCCAAAATCCCATTTATCCGCAAAATAAACATGACAAAATATAACACGACAACAATACCATTTTAAATGTTAATATAACAGGACAACATTATAAATCTTAATAATATAACAACTAAACACGACAACAATACCATTTTAAATGTTAATAATATAACTAAACACGGCAACAATACCAACATGATTTTTTCTAACATTAAGGTTTCGTTACAAATGCGTAGCAAATTTGCATTTGTGACGCATTTGCAACGAAACCTTGTTGTTAAAAAAACTCGTCGAAAACCAATTACTACGCAATTTTCAACGCATTTTCTACGAAAATGTGGTGTAAGAAATTTGCAATGCATTTCCTACGCCATTTCCTACAAAATTTTCTAAGTATTTGTCCCTAGTATGTAACAAATTTGTTTAAAAAATAGAGTTTTTTTTTGTCGTCACAATGAAGTATCAATTTTATTAAAATTTGTGATGCATTTTTTTGTAAAAAAAAATTGTACCTAAATGACCACTTTTTTAGTAGTGTTTTACATTATATGGTTATTAAAATAAATGAGAATCTTATTACGTTTGTATTTATATACTCTTTTAGACCAAACAGTGTGGGGGCGGCCTTGGGTCGTCGAAGCTGGCTTGGGCGGTTGGGCCGGCTAACACCGCCGCCGCCGCTGCTGGGCCGGCCAAAACGGCCAAGATGGGACGAATCGGACGGGCCAAGGTGATTAGTTACTTTGTTTTTGTAATTAAAAAAATAAAACACACACAACTATAAAATCTCTCTCAAATATTCACATCTTTCCTTTCAACCTCTACAAAAATTATTAAAGTTTTTATAAAATTTACCACACAATGCCGAATGCTCATTCTTTTGCTTTGTCATCTTCATCGTCCATTGAGGAAAACCAAATTTTTATAAATATTGTGGCGATTGCAGCGCAAATCATTCAAGATGAGGAAGAAGAGGTCTCAAGTGGACCACGAACTAGGCAAGCGGCAATAAACAGAGACCGGGAAGGTAACAGTTTTTTTAAATTATTGAAAGTTTCATTTTTATGTTTACTTATTATATACATTTACATTATATATTTATGTTTTAGTTGTTTATTTTTTACATATATTTAGTTATTTTATACACTTACATTATATATTTATGTTTTACTTGTTTATTTTTTACATACATTTAGTTATTTTTTTTAAATTATAAGTGTAGGTGCCCACGAAAGATTAATGCATAATTACTTTGGCGAGCAACCGTTATACTCGGATGTTACTTTTCAGCGCGGGTTAGAATAAGTCGGCGACTATTTTTCCGTATAGCCGACGACTTATCTAGTTGTGGCCCGTTTTTTACATTGCGGTACGATGCTAGAGGCAAGAGGGGGTTCACAACTATTCAAAAATGCACAGCTGCATTACGCCAACTAGCTTACGGGACGGCAGCCGATAGTTGGGATGAATATTTAAAGATGTCTGATAGAACTGCACGGGAATGTTTGTACAAGTTTTGCAAGCGTGTTGTGAAGATCTACAGCAAAGTATATTTGCGAAAACCAACGAGGAGCGACGTCCAAAAAATATATCAACACCATACCGAAAGACATTGTTTTCCAGGAATGCTGGGAAGCATTGATTTCATGCGTTGGCCGTGGCAGAATTTGTAACACCCTAAAACCGTAATACAGAAACTACGGAGCGGAAATACCAACTTAAAAATTCATTTCTTTAATAAAAACCTTGAAAGATTAGAAATCAAATCTACTAAGTATTTAAGTGTTACATCTTTGTTTATTTCTTATTGCCTTCAACAAAACTCATCTTTATTTGGTTAAGTGACCGTGACCACGTACAATCCGCCTCCTCGCTCGATCTCCATCCCTTCCTTACTCTATTAGGTAGACAAGACAACCTGCGATCACCAAATAACCGTTTCGTTAGTTCATTTAGTGACTTAATACACATTACTCACAACGCGGAAATAATATCCATTGATACTCTATGATCTCGTTCCAACGCCTTTTTGCAAGTTCGGGGGTGGTACCCCGAACCAAACCTGCAAGTCTCTTGTATTCATATATTCATACCTGCACCTTCATTACCATTCTCATAACAAAGGTTAATAACATTAACAATACATACATAAACACGACCTCCACGATTTTATTTAAATGTCCCACCTTCCTTTAATCTTAAACAGTCTTACTAAGATCAATCGTGGAGTTTAGAGTAACCTTAAGAATCCTTACATTCCCACATAGTGACACATGATAAACCATGTTGGAAACAAGAAACAAAACAAAAGATTCAGGGGTCCACCGTAACTTACTCTGGCCACCGTAAGTTACGGTAGCCCTTGTTTCAGTTTCTACCGTAAGGCAGTAGAGGTCCATCGTAAGCTTTCTGATGCCCACCGTACCTTACGCTAGCAACCGTAAGGTACAGTAGATGTCCACCGTACCTTACTCTGGCCACCGTAAGGTACGGTAGCTTCTGCAAATTTAGCTTATTTTCTTCATTTCCTTGCCCACTTTCCCCCAATCTTTGAACGTCTTTAAACTCATGTTCAAGGCCATTCCTAAAGGGCACTTGGGGACTTGTTTAACACCATTAAATCATGCTTTAAAGATGTCCATTTATGGTGGTTTATAACCCCTTTCGCTTTAACTACAATCCATCCGATTCTCACCCAAATCGACCCGTTAAGGTCTTGGCTATACTAAATCTTATTTGATCATCCAAATGGCATGACCATCATTTTGTTAACCCATCTAACTCTTGTTAACTAAAAATCATCGTCCAATTATTTAATTATGACCCAGTTTATAGGTTTATCCCTTGATAATTCCTTGGAATTCCCAAAACACCCTCCTCGGCTTATTTTACAAACTAGTCACCCGTGGGTGACACTACTTGGTTTAATTTCATTGTTTTAACCGACTAACTTATTTGGAAATCTCTAAGCCCTCATGGACTTAGTTTTCTATCACTTTCAATATTACATTACTATTGGTCATTCTTAGGCGCATGCATTGGACATAGTTTTGCCAATAACTACTAATTTAATGCCCACACTTCACCAGGGTGGTTTTCATACACATATACTACTACTACATCATTCCCATTCTATATGAACATAATTCAATATCATATATGCGAGTTAAGTTCGGGAATCAGTTACCTCAAGTCCTCCAAGTTCATGCTTGTTTACTTGCCTCTTCTTGACCCACTAGCCTCCCATGCTTGAGTCCATCTTTCTTATCCTTCCATGTCATCACATTCACATCTCATTAACATACAAGATCGTTCATCTTACACTTTAATCCAACACATAGCGTGCATCATATTATTTAAGTATAGTGTACACGCTACTAATGCACACTTCTTAGCAAATCATACAATCAACTAAGTTCCCACATGAATACTTTCTAATACAATCCTCATGTTTACCTATTATCAATTGTATCTATTATCACATTACTTTCATATTTGTCCAGTCTTGCATACACAATCATACATCATACTTATCTAGACATTTCATCAAACACATGGTGTGTGTACAACATTCTAAGCTCAATGTACAAGCTCCTAATACACGCATTCCATCAACACGCATAATCACCTTCAATCATCATAACATTTTCCACATGCATATCATTAACTACACATCATTCCTACCATTACATGTATTTACAACTAATTTAACAATATCAAGGCTAAAATGAAAACCCAATATCATCATCCTTTGCAAACAAGCAACCTATAGTGAATAGCTCTTCTCTAACTATTAGAGATGATCAATATCACTTACAATCAAGCAATAATACGAATTTAACATGTTTTGCTCAAAACCCAAATGTGGGGTTCGAATCCTACACGAAATTTGGGGTTAGGGTTCATACCAAAGCTTAATTCTTGAAGATTAGCCCTCTAGAACCAACCATTCATCTCTTACATCAACCTCTTGCATCAATTCTTCATCTTTAGGGCTTAGGGTTTGGTTTGAGCTCAAGAATGCCCTCAAAGAGGGCTGAATTCGTTTACTCCTAAATGGGGTGTGTTTGGATCATTTATTTGTGCCATATTTACACCACAAGTCCCTCAAGTTTACCCCAAGCCTTTGTTATCAAAACCTTAACTATGCAAGTTTCTTTCTAGTGTTATTTCCCCATTATAAAGATAATAACTTCCACTAGGTAATTTTCATACTAGAACATAACCCACATTCTTATCATCCCGTTTTATTATCCATAAAAGGCTCATTCTACTATTTGATTCGTTTTGTCATTTCTTATTCACGTCTAATAGCGTAATTAAGCGAAATGGATTTTCGGGATGTTACAGAATTGTCCAACAACATGGCGTGGAATGTTCACTAGTGATCAACACGAACATCCTACAATAATCTTAGAGGTTGCTTGTTTCCCAGGATTTGTGGATTGCATGCATTTTTTGGAGTTCCCGGTTCAAACAATGACATTAACGTCATCAATCAGTCTCTAATTTTGAAGATGTTGTTCAAGGGACCGTCCAGACACTAGCTTCACACTATCAGGTGTGCACTCCCAACGCGGGTATTATCTTGCTGATGGAATCTACCCAAAATACTCCACAATAGTTAAAACCATTTCACAATCGGACGACGAAAAAAGAAAGAAATTTGCCAAGTATCAAGAAGCAGCGAGAGAAAGGACATCGAACGTTGTTTTGGTGTTCTACAAGCAAAGTGGCATATCATTGACAACCCGGCAAGAATGTGGGCACCAAAAAAGTTGTGGTGTTGTATGTATGCTTGTATTATCTTGCATAACATGCATATCGAAGACGTAGGAAGGGCCATTTGTGATTTTCATGAAAACGAGCTCGGGGAGAATAGTGTTCCCGTTAGTCCGGCTCAACAAGAACTTAACGAATTCTCATTACGCAACGAGGACAGACACGTACAACTACAATCGGATTTAGTCAAATTTATTTGGGGCGAACGGGGAAAACTAGACATGTTATTTATTTTAATTATTTACTTATTTTTATTTGTTAGATTTTTTTTAGGCGTAATTTTATTTTTATTTGTAACTTTTTTATTTGTAACCTTATTTTAAATATTATGCTATTTATTTTAATTATTTACTTATTTAAAAATTAGATAATAAAAATTAATTAGTGACCATAGGAGTGGAAGACTACCCAAGGAGGACTACCCTCGCACCCTTGGGTAGTCCTCAAAATGTCTAAAACCATGTGGGACCCACTTTTTGATGACGTGGCGGCAAAGCTTCCCAACCTTGCCTAAACCACACCACATAGGGTATGTTTGGCAAGGAGCTTTAAGCTTCAAGCTTTTAAGAAAAAGCTCCTACTCAATAAAAAGCTCTGTTTGGTTGAAGCAGCTGGAAGCTTTTAGGTTGAAGAAAAAGCCCTATAGTGAAAAGCTACTAGTACTAGCTTTTAAGAAAAAACTCTACTAGCTACAAGCTTTTAATTAGTAAATGACACAACTACCCAATTTATTTTAAAAATAAAATAAAAAACCTTCTTTACAAGCTTTTAATTATGCCCATTTTGGTATTTTTATACATTTTATTAAAAGCTCCAGCTACTCTGCCAAACACCAAAATATATTTAAAAAGCTTCCAGCTACCAGTTAGTTTCGCCAAACATACCCATAGTCTTAATTATGAGTTTGGGTTTTCAAGTTTAGCTGTTTTAGGGTTTGGTTTTTGGAAGTGTGGGATATTAAAAATCCAATCTAATCTAATCAAATCACAATGTCTATCCTCCCTTTTTAAACCGGTATTTAGGAATCATACACCCTTTAATTAGGAATCATACACCCTGACTCATATCACACACCAATAGGAGCCTGTCACATACCCCAGGATATGATGACTCACATCACACACCAATAGGAGGCCATCGGGGGCTCCAACAACCAGATGAGGAGAATCATTAGAGCTTGCAGTTGCGGCAATGGTGAAGGACCATCTCCGGAGAAGGCAAGCCTTGGACGACATCAGGTACGTTGGAATGCTCTCTGTTTTCATTTACATTGATCCAATATCATCTGTTTTTATAATAATCATAATAAAAATCCTGTGATTTTGGCATTCCTAGAAACGTCAACAACAACTTGTCGAAGATGGAGAGTATTAGTGAGAGGACAAAACTTCAACCGGCACGGGCCGTTACAAGGTTATTCCAATTTTTTGCTACTTAAACCAATTTGATTGATCATATCATATCCACAAGCAAACATGAATAAGTGCACGTTAGTAGTTTAGAAACGGATCCCGCTAAACGACTTGAAATGTGAAAATATCCGGTTAATATAAGGGAGAAAGTAAGACTAGATTATATAAAGCCCAGTACGGGTATCCGTTTAATCTGTAGGGTGTATGGGATGTATACCCACACATGAAAAGAAAAAGTAAATTTGCCAACTTAAGTGTGTGTCCTGTAAATAAAATAAGCATTGTTGTCCATGATATGAAATGACTAATTTTAAACAATTGTGCATGAGCTCACCAGCATAAGATGACATAAAAACTTTTTAATATATGTCGCAGGATTAGCATGTTTACAAGAAAAGTTACGTTTCCGCTGCTAAGCTAGGTATCAACCATGCATGACCATCCGGGTTTCGGGTGGGGTGTTACAGTTGGTATCAGAGCCTGAGGTTTTAGCGAATTAGGTATTATAGAAATATCTAAGCTTTAACCAGTAGTGCTTTATAAGATAAATGTCACTTAAGCTAGACCAATTAAAGAATGGAGTAAGCTGTGTGTATGAAAAGCTCTTACTAAACACTCTAAGTAGAATAGGGAATGGATAGTTTGTGTTATGTCTTCTTAATTCTAGAACATGTGTTATATGTATATTTTGTGTACGCAACTTCTATATTACAAAGACATTTAATATCTACTAGTAGCTTATATATGATTATTATTATATTCCTATAGGAAGAAACAATGTCTGAACATAAAAATGAACAAGGATCTAGACATGAACAAGGCTCTAGACACGAACAAAATAACAACATGAGAGAAGAATGTTCTCATAGGGCTCAAACTCCTTCCCATAGCTAGTATGACATCCCGATCTTGTATGAGCATGCATTTAAATGCTGAAGATATCCACAATATAGTTGTTGAAGTGGCCAAGATAATAACGAATGCACAAACTCAAAATGTTAATCAATCGGAGGAACAACCTGAACAGAGCTCGACTGCATCCACACCAGTGCAAACAAGGGAAAAGGTAAAAGAAAAGAAAAGAACTGCTGAAACTATACCATATAAAGAAAAAGCTCATGAAACCAAATCAAATGAGTGCACTTATAAGAAGTTCATGTCATGTAAGCCTCCGTCGTTCGATGGAAGAAAAGGAGCGATAGAAGCCCAAGACTGGCTCAATCGAATGGAGTCCATCTTAGACATATGTGATTGTAACGACCACAATAGAATAAGGTTCGTTGTACACATGTTGGAAGCCGAAGCTCTTCACTGGTGGAACATTATAATCTGAACAGAGGGAAAAGACAAAGTTAAAGAAATGAATTGGAACGAATTTATCCATAAGTTCCTTTCTAAATTGTGTCCTCCTAGTGAGACCGAGCAACTAGAAGTGGAGTTCTTCCAGTTACAAATAGGAAACAAAACATATCGAGAATATGTTACCCGTTTTAATGAAATATCTCGTCTGGTTCCACATCTATCTACAACTGAGGAACACTTGATGAATAGGTTCATATGGGGCTTGCCCTCCGAGATTAGGATATTTATCAAATCCAAATCTCCTAAAACATTTTCAGAGACAGTTAAAGCTGATGCCATCATCGCCGGTGAGATATTGCGACGACAGACTGAATCTTCTGCACCTAAGAGGAAGTTGGAAAAAAGAAAAGTAGAAAAAGTTGAAGAAGAAGATACAATTAATTTGAAACGACCACAGGAGGCATTCCCCAAGTGTAAGACTTGTGGATAACTTCATCAAGGAAAATGTCGGCTACAACATTGTCCAAACTGTAAGAGGACAGGTCATTCCCTAAATGAATGTAAAGAGGAGCGAAAGTGTTTCGAGTGGGGTGACCCTGATCATATGAAAGTTAATTGCCCGAAGTTAAGAAAAGATGTTACAAAGAGGACTCCCTAGACCAACGAGGAACGTTTCTCACTATAGGAATAGGATATTAGTTCTGAAAAACACCAATAGATATAAAGGATGTTGTATTAATATGTTGTTTTGTTAAAATCCTCTAATGTATGTTTTCTTATATAAAATAATTTAAGGGTTATATGGAAAACATGTATGCTCTACTCTTGCTTAAGAATTGGGGGGACAATCCTAAGACATGAAGTAAATAGTGTCTATGGTGTTACCTCTAAATACTAGAGGAAGTTTCAAAGAAAAATTAGGCATCAAGCCTTAGTTAAAATTATTCGCTAGTGTGTGTGTGTATATATATATATATAATTTATTAATTAAGTTAGGACTCACTTAACTAACAAGGAAATTTTGCGGACGAAATTTCTATAAGGGGGGAGAGTTGTAACACCCTGTTTTGCGATTAATAAAAATATGTACGAAACTTATGTTTTATATATTGTCTAACGAGTAAGTAAATAGTAAGATGGTTATTTGAAATATGAGATATCTTGACAAGCTGTGGCTAGTATAAGAGACATTTAATTTTAATAATAAAATATATTATATTTGATTTTACAACGTTTCAAACGAAACTTAGGTCAATACGTAGAGAAAAATAAGATTGTTCCAACAATATATTCGTAATGTTATAAAACGTTATGTTTAAAAGTTATATGAGAAAACAAGATTCAAATTAAATATATAACAATGATTAATGTATATAATAATAACATAATATGAATTAATAAGTATATATGGTGAACGTGTGTGTATACATATGAAGTAATCCAATTGTTTTATGTGCACCTATTGTCACACTCCGCAAAGGCGGAAACGTGAGGTGCGACTTCGAACGATTTTCAAGCACAAAAGGTCACACGAGCATGAATTAAAACAAAGTAGGAACTTCCATTAAACAACCAAATCCGTTCAACATAAGTTAATTGTTTAATTCTAAAACCATTGTATGAAAATGTCTACAATTATTATGACCACACAACGGTCCAAAAGAAGGTATCCCACAAATGCTCGCACGTGACCCTGCAAGTTCCATAGTCCATGCTAATTTCCTGAAAAACATGCATGTAAAATATATGGGTCAACATAAAGTTGATGAGTTCATGGGTTTTCCATATGGTAGACATGTAATCCAAAACCGACTAGATCATTGCCTAGCTATGACAATAATCGTTATGCGATCTGACATGAGCCCAAAATAACATAAATACGTTTTTGTCAAATCTAGACGTATATATTAGTTTTAATTATGGAAAAGCCATTTAACTGTGTAATTTAAGAAACGATATTATTAGTTTGCAAATAATTAATTTGTAGAATATAGTATTATTTAAATCTTGACAACGAATATCAATATAGAAATTAAAATTTTACGTAAATAAATACAGTGAAAATATCTAACCTCAATTTAATCCTTAACATAATTATTCAAGAATGTAATCCAGTTAATAAAAATATGTGAATAATAATAATAATAATAATAATAATAATAATAATAATAATAACATAAATTAATGTCATTTATTTTTAACATAGAGAATAAAATCTTTACAAACAATTTTACTAGACTGATAAAATTATGTAATGGATATATTATTGAACATAATCTAGACTCACATGAGAGTTGGTCAAAATCAATTTATTTATTTACTAATATATATATATATATATATATATATATATATATATATATAGGGTAAGGTTCCTGTAGGAAAATAGTTTTGTGTAGGAAGTGTAGAAAGTGTTTTCAACCGTTTGATCTAGAAATCAATGGTTTAGATTAAAAGTTTAGGTTACTTAAGATTATACTAATTATAATTTAATACTTAAGGGTAGGATTGTCCAATAAGTGTTTTAAAAGAGGGCATGAAAGTCATTTTATTTTATTTGATCTTTAACTGTTCCTTAATTCACGCGTGTTTCTCTCTCTCTACTCAATCTTCTATTTGAATAGATTATAATTGTTTCTCTCTCATATTAACTCACCTTCTTCATCTTTCTACATCCATCCACCAAATAAGCTTCCTCCTACCATCTTCATTAACATAAAACCAGGTCAGTTTTTGTTTTACATATCAAACCTTGTCTTGTTTTACTAATCGGTGCTTCTTTCTTCTTCCTAATCGTTCACTTCCTTCTAAAAACGTCATTATTCTTGTCTCGTTTTACAATCAGATCTGTTAAAATCACTACACAAGCAAAAAAAAAAACCCACCCGATGTTTTAATTCGTGAGCCTTCGACCACAACCGAGTAACATGCAAGGAGATCAGACACCACCACACCCTACATTAACCCTATCAGGTACCTTCCGCCGTTTTTTGTTTATTTTCTTCTATTTATTACATTTTTTTGATAGTGTTATATGAAGATTGAGTTTCAGTATGTTTACGAAGTTGTTCGTTTGGGGAATTGGTTTTATAATAGTGTTTTAGATGATTATTCAGATGGTGTTTTATAATAGTGTTTTAGATAATTTTGTGTTTTTTAGTAGTTCAATGAATGGTTTTTATAATATTGTTTTGATAATTTTACATACAGTGTTTTATAATAGTTTTATTCGAATCTGTTTTGGGGATTTAACTTGGTTTTTATGATAGTGTTGTATTGTTCTTGGAGTTTTTTGGTATGAATATCCGTTATATATTTGGGTTCCTGTGTTTGTTTCGTTAACTGGTTATTCATTTTATTGATATATTTATCGCATAATCACTTCAAAAAGTGTGTTAAAACTTTAAAACACCATCTTTACAGCCCACTTCTGACATTCGTTAACTGGTTATTCATCTTATTGATATATATGGATAAAGAAGATACTAGTCCTATTAATGAATAATGATTGAATCAACTAACAAAAAAATATACAATGTTTATGACAATGTGCAGCTAAGCAAATAATAGAAAAAAGGAGATCAAAAAGACGATTGCTTGATAAAGAGTATCGACAAAACAAACATATCGACGTTTGATTATCTAATAATGTTGAATTGTTTCTTGATTCATATCGACAAAATGTTTAATTTTAAGCATTGTTGGTTTTTTTTAATAGTGTTTGATATTATAATAGTGTTCCTATGAATCTGTAGGATTGACGTTTGATTATCTAATAATGTTGAATTGTTGTTACTATGAATCTCTTGGTGTAATAATAGTGTTTTTTCCGGTTTTATGAATAATAGTGTTTTTTTTTTTTTGGTTGCAGTGTTAAATTGAATGATGATACATTATATGTTGTGTTTTTCGGGTTAATCTCTTAGTTTTGATTCTGTTTTTTTAGATATGGAACTGAGGGATTTGGCGGCAGCTGAAGCTAAACAAAAACAAAATGAGAGACGTTCGATCTTTTAAAACTTCTGCCATGACTTAAAGAATCGAAGAACTAGTAGAGATTGGTTATATATTTGAAAATAAGGAAGAATTATATATTTGACAATTAGGAAAATCGAAGAACTGTTGTAGAGATTGAATATCTTATGATTGTTATGAAAATGAGGAAGAATTAATTATTTTAGGTTGAGTATCTTTCATAAAAATTCAGATTAAAGATGCTAAATTAGTGGGATATGATAATTAATGAAATGGATAAAAAGTCTATAATGCCCTTCATCTAAAGATTTAATCAGATTTGATCAAACGGTTGAGAACACTTCCTACACAAAACTATTTTCCTACCGGATCCTCTACCTATATATATATATATATAGGGGACGGTTATTGTACAAAGTAATGAAAACGTGCGAAGTGTCACTTTGTACATGATAATTACGTAATGATAATCACGTAATGCTTTCATGAACATACAAAAAACATTACGTATATTTTACATGTCTACAGCGCTGTTAACATATGTTTTCTGCTTTCTAACATTACGTAATTTTTCGAGGGTATATTCGTCATTTTGTGTGTGAACGCATGACACTTTTAAAGTTGTGTTTTTTATCAAGGGTATTGATGATGTAGGGTACCCAATGGGCCAAATCCAATATATTAACTAGCAAAATAAATAATCAATATATTGGGCCAAGCCCAAGCCCAACAAATAGGCCCATTAGGGTTTTAACCCATCCCTCACTCTATAAATAAAAGGGCAAACCATGTGATACAACTCAGATGGGTCTTGACATCAGACCTATCTCACTCTCCCTCTCTCACTTTCTCTCTCTCTAAAAACTCTCTCTAGAGTTATTCTCTCTAATAATATTTTCTGCAGCAGCAGGCTGAAGCCTTGAAGCCTTTGAGCTGCTGCTATACATTCTTAGAAATCTACAACCATGCTGATTCCACAACCAAGCTGGCTCCAACAGCCACGACATGTGGAATCATACTCTGTTACTCGCAGGTCTCAGCCTTCATCGGCTTACGTGGATGGTCTCTAGTTGTAACTTGGGATCAAAAGTTTCTTTCTTTAAGATCATGTCCTATGTTTTAATCTTTTCTTAAGTTAACCAACTATAACAACATTCTGACTTTGGGTCAATCCCAAATCAGAATCATAACTAAAATATCAAAACTCTTGAACCTCCCACCTACGTTTGCAACGTAGAGGGACAGCATGACTGCGTTTGGTTAACCGAAACCCTTTAATCCTTTTACCACTTCTGACGAGTTCTTTCATGTTGCTGGTCCAACCCTTAAGCAGTAGACGAGGTCAGAAGCTTGACGACCTTGGAACGTTCAGACCCTCTCCGGACCTATATTTGTTGTAGCAACAAGTATATTCGTCTTTTACTGTTTTAACGTGCCCGCTGCAACGCGCGGGATCTATTGCTCGAATCTATAAAAATATAAGTAAATGAATAGGGACAATACACTTTATTATTATGATATAAATATATAAAGCTAGGTTAAAAATTGTACCTCTTTGTGTAAGTAGAAGCTCAATAAAGTTAACAAGAAATATGAACAAGGGTCAAGGTGTGAGCTTATATAAGAAATGAGATATGGAAAGGTTATGGTTTTTGAAAAGTGGGGATATTACAGTATTATATTTAACAAACAAAAAAAAGTTAAAAATCGTATCCAATCAAATTAAGTTCCGAATCAAATAATCACCCTTTTTTAAACCAGTTGAGTTGAGAGATTGTAGCAGCAGCAACAACAACAACAACAACAACAATGGCGAAGAACCATCCTCGGAGAAGGCAACCCTTGGCCGACATCAGGTACCTTGGAAGGAATGCTCTCTGTTTTCATTTACGTACATTGATCCAATATCATCTGTTTTTTATAATAATCATAATAATAATAATAATCCTTTGATTAATTTTGGCATTCATAGCAACATCAGCATCAACAACAACAACAACATGTCGAAGAAGATGGAGAGTATTAGTGAGAGGACAATACTTTAACCGGCATGGGCCGTTACAAGGTTATTCCAATCTTTAAACGCCTTTGATTCATCATGTTATATGAATCCACGGCTTATGTCTTGTTCAGATTATTATTATTCAACTTCATAATTTGATTAATTGCTCCTAATGCTCTGTCTTTTTCTTTCTTTCTTTCTTTCTTTCTTTGCACCAGATTGCAGTTCGAACTAATGGACCCCATGGTAAGTTCAGTTGGATCTTAGTTGTTTCTATATATATAACTTTTCTTTTTTGTTTCTTTAATATGTTTGTATATATCATTAATGCTATTATTATTATTATTATTATTATTATTATTATTATTATTATTATTATTATTATTATTTTGTAGGTGAGTTCCTACTCTTGGATATCTGCGTTTCCTGCCGAATACGACCTTTTTCACTGGATAGGAACAATTTCAGGGGCCGTAGGCAGTGTTTTTCAAGGAACAGAATTCAAGCTTTCACTTGTTTTCCCCAAGGAATACCCATATAGGGCTTCCACTGTCAAATTTCAGACCAAATGCTTTCATCCCAACGTCGATCGTCATGGAAACCTATGTTTGGGTATTTTGGAGGTGCTACCTTTTTCTTCTTTTTTTTACTATATATATATATAGGGTAATTATAAAATGAAAACTCCTTTGACTTATGCAAACTCAAAAAACCCAATTCTATGGCTCACATCTTGCCACATCCTACATTTAGTATTAAATTGTAAGGGTAGTTTGGGTAGTTTAAATATTTTCATCTTTCTATGCTTGTCTATGTCACTACATCCTGACTCCTTTTATGACAACTTTTATCATTTTTTTAAGAACACCATCTCTCTCATATATCTTCCCCACACATCATGTATCAACAACTCAAAAGGATCCCAAGTTAATCTCCACCATGAAGTAGAGCAGAGAAATTAAACCAAGAGCCACAATCATCAACCAAAAAGAGAAGAAAGCGAACTTGCAACCCAAGGGTCTAAGCTTGAACCACCGTCGAGGCTACCGTAAAGGAAGCACCGTCGAGGCTATCTCAAATCTAATCTTAGTATAATATCTAATCAATCTAACAAAAACTAAAATCATAATACCACGTACACTACTAGAAAACTAGGCTATTGTCACCAAAAGTTGCTACCTAGAAAAAATGGTAGCAAATTTAGCAACCGATTATACACCAAAATATGTATTATAAGATAAGGTAACTAATCGGTTGCAAATTTTGACACCGTTTATTTTTGGTGGTAAATTCGTGAGAGAAAATAATGAGAAAAATTTAAAAATAATAGTTTATAAAAAAATAACAAACCTATTGAATTGTGACCACCATAGCGGTAGCAAATTTAGAGACCTGTTTCTTAAAGTGTAATGCATATACATATGGTAGCTAATCGGTGGTAAATTTTTAGACTAAATTGCTACCATGTTAGCTACGATAAAACTGGCCTATTGTCACCAAAATTGCTACCTAGAAAAATGGTAGCAAATTTAGCAACCGATTTTACACCAAAATATGTATAAAATAAGGTACCTAATCGGTTGCAAATTTTGACACCGTTTATTTTTAGTGGTAAATTCATGAGAAAAATAACAAGAAAGAATTAAAAAATAATAATTTATAAAAAACAATAAATAGAGAAACAAAAACACATCTTTTGGATTTTTTATTCAGGTGATCAAAAACACATCTTTTTGAAACCTTTAGCCACACTTTATGAAAAAAAAATGTGTCATTTAGTAGCCACACAAAATGAAAGAAACAAAACTAGTAACTATAATTATTTTATCGTCAATTAGATCCAATGATGATCAGTTAGGCCCAAAGACGGTCTGTTAGATTCAATCATTTTTACTTAAATGCAATGACGGTCATTTAGACCCAATAATGGTCAATTAGACCCGATGATGGTCAATTAGGCTTGTTGATGGTCAACTAGAACCTATGATCGTCAATTAGATCCAATGATAGTTAATTACACCAATGATGGTCAGTTGGATCCAATAATGGTAGTTAGGCCCAATGATGTTCCGTTAGATCCAATGATGGTTAATTAGAACCAATGATCGTTATTTAGATCCATTGATGGTCAAGTAGATCAAATGATGGTTAATTACAACACTAATGGTCAGTGGATCCAGTGATGGTCTTTTAGGCCCAATGATGGTCAGTTAGATCTAATAATGGTCAGCTACACCCAATGATGGCTAATTAGATCCAATGATGGTCGGCTAGGCCCAATGATGACCAAGTAGATCCAATCATTGTCACTTAGACCCAATGATGATCATTTAGACCCGACGATGGTCAATTAGACACTCTCGCTCCCATATAATTCCATTCCCTCTCCCTCTCACACAGTGTTTTAAAAAGGGTTATGAGTTTTATCACGTCATATTAGGTACAAAAGGGTTAAATTGAGTTGTAAAACCTTGGTACCGACAACGGAAGTACCGGTCTGAGAAAATGAAAAAAAAAAATAGGCATCAGTACAAAAAATGATCGTTATAGTACAAACATTTAAAGGTAGATTAACCTAAAATATCAAACCATGCAGAACCGGAAGCATTATATAGAAAAGTACCACTCATGAAAAACATAAAAAATGGGTACCGGTACCAAAAATGGTTGTATATACCTTAAGGAATCACAACGGACAATAGTAGAATACATATATCTTAATGGATGATATTGGGCCTTAATGGATCGTGTACGTCTTAGTGGACCGTATTGGGCTTATTCAATCACAACAGGCAGTAGTAGATTGTGTATGTATTAATGGACCAAATTGGGCTTTAGTGAATCATGTATGTCTTAAAAGACCACATCAGACCTTATTGGTTTCCAACGGGCAACAGTAGATCATATATTTATTAATGGACTACATTGCGCCTTATTGGTTCCCAACGGGCAATAGTAGATCCTGTATATATTAATGGACTACGTTGGGCCTTCATAGATCACAACGGGCAATAGTAGATCGTATACGTATTAATGGACCATTTTTGGCCTTAATGGATCATATATGTCTTACAGGACCATAATGGGTCATAATAGATCAATAGATCACCAAGGGGAAATAGTAGATTGTATATGTATAGATGGACTACATTTGCCTTAATGAATCACAATCAACAATAGTACATCATATATTTCTTAATGGGCCATATCAGTCCGTAATGAATCACAATGGACAACAATTGATCGTATATGTACTAATGGACCTAAACGGATAGTAGCTATATTTTTTAATGGATCACAATCGGTTATTCACTTTAAATGCTCTGATTATTCACCAACCGGTTGGTTATTACCCATTTTCACCCTAAAAAATTTCCCTCCTAACCAAACCCAGCTCCAATTTCAAACTCCCCCATTTCTAACCCTAACAAAATCTTTATCTTCCCTCAATCAGTGGAGGCTTTCCAAAACCCTACTCTGGTACACCACATTCCCACATAACCGATCTCGATTAACCAAAACTCACCATAGGTTTAACCTCATTAGATAAGATTAAGACATCAACGACCATGGCCGCTAAGGTCCGGAGAGGGTGTTTCGAGCTCTATTGATGCTTTGTTTGCTTCCGGTGGTGGTGGATTTGGAAAGGGTGGCGGTCACAAACACCTACTCATGTAATTGCCTTCACTTTATTTGAGCTTGAAAACTATTACTAAGAGCTTCAGGTCTGATTATATTCTCGGCGAAGGGGGTTCGACACGGTTTATAAAGGTTATATAGATGAGAATGTTAGGGTAAGATCAAGTATCTTCATGTTGCTGTTAAGGTTCTTAATAAGGAGGGTCTTCAAGGTTACAAAGAATGGCTTGTAAGTTTATCTATTGATGGAATTTTTAGGTTCTTGTTTTTTAGTTGTGATTTTATTTTGAATACTCACGGTGATTGTAACATTTCCTTCTTTTTAACAGTAGTGGAACTATCACTAGACTATTAGTGTTTAGTGACCATGGCAACTGCAAGAGCAACATTGTTAGATAATTTTATAGAATAGATAGTACGGGATAATAAAATAGATAAGTATAAAATCATTTTTTACTAATTATGCTTTCTAAATCCCTTCTTCCCAGATTGTGATCTTGAAACTTTGATATGAACCAACTTTATTTTGGCCTGCCATTATACATACTTGAAGTCAAAAGGCTTGAGAGATGGAAAAAGTCGCAACTTTGGTTGATGTGTTGAACTCTTGATTGATGTGGGCAGAGGAAGTTAATTATTTTTAAATTGATGGAACGCTTAGGTTCTTGTTTTTTTATTTGTACATCGGATGATCAATTCTATTTTTGTTATTTTGGGCAAACAGAAGTTAATTTTCTTGGTCAGCTTAAGTATCCAAATTTTGTGAAGCTAATTAGTTATTGTTGTGAAGATGATTATAAACTACTTGTTAATGTGTTTATGTTTCTTCGAAGCGTTGAAAAATTCTCTTTCGACCCTGATAACTTTGTTTTTGGCCCATCTGGTACCGGAAATAATTGGGTGAATGGGCATTATACGGAAGAATAGAGCTTACTGATTATGTTCTTGATGTTCTTAAGGAAGCTGAGAATTGTGATTGTCTTCAAGGTTATGATTCTTGTGCTTTACCTCTTGCTTTTGGTGTTTAAATCTATTACTATTGATATGTATTTATGGATCAACCTTACATTTATGATTAACCATGCGTGTAATCTAAGGCCATGGCTGAGAAACGCGGGGAACACAACAGATTCGGTAGGAGAAACGAAAGAGGTTATTGCAATCCACCGATCAAAACGAGATGTAAATTCATGTATAGGTAATATTAGGTATACTGATACAACACTGTTCGATTTTTTTATGTTTTTTTGTTAATTTAAGACGTGTTTGAATTGAATTTTGGGGTTTTTGTGCCAATTTAGGATCGACTTATAATTCTTATTGGTTAGTATTTTCCTGTGACTTTAATCAACTAATAATTCTTTTGGCAAAAGATTAGAATTAATAACACATAAAGCAATTTTCATCTGTTAAAACTAAAGTAATGGTTTGCTGCTAAACTTATTCTTCTACTAATCTCAGCAAGTTTTGGTCAAGCTAAAGTTGACAAAACCTTGAAACCTCATAGTTAGGCATTCTTTGACTTTTTAAGTCAAAATTAATGGATCTTTTGTAAGTTAAATACTTAAATATCACAATATTTAAAGAAAGTATATATTTTTTTTAACATTGATGAGAGCTGCCTTCATTGAGCTTTTGAGAACTTGCAAGATTGATGGAAAGCCACTTATGACCACAAATTTAAGTTTACTCAATTGGATGTTGAGAACACATATGAACAGGTGGTAACACCATTAAGGTGATGTTTAGCCTTTAGAATAATTGTTAATTGTTTGGGATGAAAATACAATATATACATCACTTTGTATGTTGTACTAAACAGTTAACATGTTCTTGCAGACCTCATTTGTAAAACTCGTATTCAACAACGCAGAAGACCAGCAGTAATCAGCAATTCATGCACATGCCCAGAGGCGAAGTCGTATTGTAATCGCGTGACGCACGAAGATGAAGACCACTAGTTTTATTCATTTCAGTAAATGAACAGTATGCATATATCTCTTTTATTCTTAGAATAGTATGTAAATATATCATAACATCTTATTTGGCTTTTAGCATTGTGCAACTCACTTGACCCGTCATTATTTTTGTTAATTCCGACTTCTTGATTCTGTTCATTGCTTGTTTTGTAGATTGAAAAGTTGAACTTGGTTATCAAAGAGCTTGTTAAGGAAAAAGATGAAGATAAAGAAATGTTCGAAGGAATTATTGCGCGCTTGGTGGCTCAAAAAGGAAAAGATAATGCGGATAAAGAGGCTATGCTCAATAGAATGGTACAAATTGAAGCTATGTTAATAGCTACGGGTCGAAAATAGGCTATAAACACTTAGACATGAATGTTTTGAGGTTTTTCATGGATAATTTCGGCTATTTGATGTTTTAGTTGGTGTTTGTATTAGTCTTTTATATAATTTGAAATTTAGAAAAACTATAGCAAATTTGTTTTATATAATTTGAGATTTTGTATTATTTGACTGTTTTATATAGCAGGAAAAAAACCCTGTAGCAATGCTAAATGGTAGCAAATTTTCAATGAAAGTGGTGGCTAAATGGTAGTAAATTTTCAATTAAAGTGGTGGCTAAAGGCTAGCAAATTTTCAATGAAAGTGGTGGCTAAATGGTAGTAAATTGACTAAATGGTTGCAAACAAAATGGTACCAGAACGGTTACAAAAAAGGTGTAAATAAATGGTTTCAAAATGGTGGCAATATCAATGGCTAAATGGTACAAAACGGTAGCAAAAGATCTTCCTAAAACATTGTAGGAGCGGTAGCAATAATTTTAACCGTTTTTGTGGTGACAAAAATATGGTAGCAAAATACAAAAGTGGTAGCTATTTGGTGGCATTAGGGCAACAGACATGGGGTTTTTTGCTACCGCCTTTTCGATTGCAAAGTGGTGACTACAGAGCAATTGCTACCGTTATGTGACCGAAAATGTGGTGACAAAAGCCCAATTTTCTAGTAGTGGTATGTTTACTTTTTTCAACAATGTTGACATATATACCATTTCCTAAAATCTAATCTAATTTAATTTTTGTATTTTCTTTTGTTCTGTACTTCCAGGTCTATCTAGTTGTTTGGGTTATATACATGGATTTTGTTTGTAAATAATATTCATTTTTGTGGTTTTACAAGATGATGGATTTTTGTTTATTAGCTCTTGCATTTTTTTTCACTTGCTCTTATATTTTTTGTGAGATAAGTTATGAAAACATAGGTTTTTTGTTTGTTGATTTATAATTTATTATATGTTTTTGGTGAGATTAGTTGTGAAACATATGTTTCTGTTGTTGGGTTATAACTTATTATATGTTTTTTGTGAGATAAGTTGTGAAAACATATGTTTTTGTTGTAAGTTTATATTTTGATTATATATTTTTGGTGAGATAATTTGTGAAAACATATCTTTTTTGTTGCTGGATTATAATTTTGTATATGTTTTTTTGGTGAGATAAATTGTGAAGGCATATGTTTTTGTTACAAAATGGAGAGAGAGAGAGAGAGAGAGAAAGAGAGAGAGAGAGAGATGAGATGGCTGATTATGGTCTGAAGAGAGAGAAAACATCAATTTTATCATAGACAATATTACCCTTTCTTTACTAAAAGATTCATTTTTACTTTTGATCAAATCAAGAAATAATCTCCACCTTAGATCACATAAATGGATGGTTAAGATATGGGTTTAATGGGTTTCTTAAGTGGGGAGGGTTTTCAAATTATCCTTCCCCTATATATATATATATATATATATATATATATATATATATATATATATATATATATATATATATTTAGGTTCTTGTACAAAAGGGATTTTTTGTGAGAAGTGTAAGAAGTGCTATGGAGGTGACAAGTGTCCTTTATCATTTTTATTTAATAGGGTTATATTTGTCATATTGCTTTACATTATTTTAGGAAGTCCCACAATTTTCGAAACCAATTAATATTTCTAAATCATATTTCACATTCATAAATCACAACATATCTGTTACAAGTCGAACCATCATTTTTTGCTTATACAACTGAGATCAGCATTTCGCATATACAAATCGAGAAGTGTTTTATATTCATACTAGGGGTGTTTTATCTGAATGACTTTATTTTTAAAAAAATGTCCACATATTCAGACGATGGGTCCATGGTGTTATACGTATGAATTAGGTTCATTATTCTTAAAACACTAACGAAATCTGGACACACCATCATGCAGAAAGTGTTTTACGTTCATACCCGTGTGTTTTATCACCATATTCTCAACTTTGTGTTTTAACAATTTCGTGTGTTTTATCATCATCTTCTCCATAATCCAATGTGTTTTATCTTCATCATACAAAATCACTAACACATTCAAAAAACACACTAGAATTAGAATGTACTTTAAAACACAACTATAGATACATTTAAAATGTGTTTTAAATTCAAAAAACACTAAACCACAAAAAATCCTTTGAATATAAAACACAACAATAATCCTTTATACCTATCAAACCCAAAGAGATACAAAACATTAAACCCGCAACCACTAATAAAACCATCTTTGATTGCAGTCAACGGTCAACGTTAAACCCGCAACCACTAATAAAACCTTCTTCGTTTTTTATTTAATAATTTGTATAAAACAGAAATCTTTAGAATATGTAAACTTGTTTTTTTTAATAATGAAATGCTCTGTTTATCATTCGTAGTCAATATTAATTAACAACAAGAAGAATACCAAAACGTGGCCTTCATATTCATATATTGTAGATTTGATTTCTGGGGGAAAGAAAAACACATGGTTTTGTTCTTCATCTCTCATCTTGTAGATTGGTTTTGAGGAAAGAAAAAAACACCTGTTAATTTTCGGTGGAGAGAGAGATAGATAAAGTGAGAGGTGATTCTTGAAGTGAGGATAGAGAGAGAAAAAGAGAGAGAGGAACGAGAGTCAAGGAGTTGTTTCTATTTTTTTAAGATCTATCAATTAAATGTGGTTGACAATTTTACCTTAATACCCCTTAGTTATCTAATTTATTATTAATAATATAACACTAATTACCAAAATGCCACTAAATTAATTAACACCATTGATTAAGATGATCTAATGGCCAAAACATCTTCTCACACTTCTCATAAAAAAAACACTTTGTACAGGATCTTGACCCTATATATATATATATATATAGGATTAGATTCAATTGAAAACTACTCCTTCGTAAAAAAACCGTAAGAACACCGACGTAAAATGTGAATTTAAAAAAAAAAATTCCACCGGTGTAAAAATGGGTAACCCTGACGTAAAAAAAAAATTACAGTGGTGTAATGACCATGGTCCACCTTATTTTGTCTTATTAGGCAAGGGAATATTCCCTTTTATATTTTATTCAACTTTAAATGTGGTCCACAAATTCTTTTGTGATTAAAATAAGTGTGTGGTATTAAAGTATGTTCCGTAGTTTTTTTACGAAAAGCATGTTCTCATTTTACCCTAACCCTATATATATATATATATAAAGCTGCGTAATTTTTGGCAACATGTGTTTAATTATAGGACAACTGGTCGTGCGCCTATAGCGTGCAGACTATTCTAATCTTCATCCATAGTCTCCTAGAAGAACCAAACACAAGTTCCCCCGTGAACGACAAGGCGGCTGCACTTTGGATTAATCAACCAGGTAAAAAGACTTGGTCAGTGTACATTACATACATTGATTTTCTATATTTGTTTTAGCTTAAATAAATGCATTGTTATTTTTTATGTTTTCAGAATACAGGAAATTTCTGGAAACGCATTATAAAGACTGTTTCACATATTAAAGATCTCGCTGCGGCAGAACTCAGATTGTATACACTTCTAAGAAGGACGTTGTTTCAAATTTATTACCTTTATTTTGTTTATGTTTACGTATAATGTATTTAGTGTTTTTGTGTCGGCATAATCATGATGCTGAACAAAAATATTAATTTTGAAAAAATACAATTGTCGTCATAATCAATGATAATCAAATTAGAGGATTGTATTATTTTAATAATAATTGCTGATTACATTGGTTTATATAGATAACTAATTTACATTCCAATACCCTTTAATATAAACTAATTATATCTAGGCCACTAGACTAATATTCCCCCGCAAGTTGAGGGCGGGGAACGACCTGCAACTTGGACCGTAGCGATAGAAACCTCTGAGAAGATAAGGGCTTGGTAAAAACATCAGCAATTTGATCATTGGTTGCAATGAACCTGACATTTAACTTCCGTTGAGCAACTTGTTCACGGACAAAATGAAAATCAACTTCAACATGTTTAGTACGTGCATGGAATACCGGATTTGCAGACAAATAGGTTGCACCAAAGTTGTCACACCAAAGTGTAGGCGACCGATTCACTATCCCAAGCTCTTGAAGAAAAGATTTCAACCATATTAGTTCTGCAACAGTATCAACAATTGCTTTTTACTTTGATTCCGTGGAAGATCGAGATACAGTTCGTTGTTTCCGTGCGGTCTATGAAATAAGATTAGATCCCAAGTATATAGCAAATCCCCCCCGTGGATCGACGATTGGCAGGGCAACCAGCCCAATCCAAATCTGAGTAAGCTTGTACATCTTGATGCCAATAGGAGTCAAAAAAGGCATGTAATCTAGAGCTAGAGTCACAACGAAAAAGTAACCCAAGTTGAGTCGTACCATGAAGATATCGCAAGATACGTTTAACGGCAGCCCAGTGATTTTCAGTTGGAGCATGCATAAATTGACACACTTTATTCACCGCAAAAGCAATGTCCGGACGAGATAGAGTAGCATATTGAAGCGCACCAACAACCTGACGATACCGTGATGGATCATTAAGAAGAGGACTATCGCCAGGCAATAAAACGTGAGAGGTAGCCATAGGAGTGGCGACCGTTTGCATTGAGAGAGACCAGCCGGTGTATGGCATCCAAAATATATTTTCGTTGCGAAAGAATCAGATTGTCATTATGATGTATCACTTCAATACCCAAGAAATAATGCAGCCTGCCAAGATCATTAATTGCAAAGGATGAACTGAGCTGATTGATAATAACAGTAACAGCTCATGGTTGATTACCAGTGATGATGATGATGATGCCGATGAGAAATTTACGAATTGAGTTTTTTTCACCCTGATTGTATTAAAATCTCTTCTGAAAAGAATCTCTCTAATTTTCATTATCTGCGTAAATAATAAACGAGTCGAGCCCGACCCTAAATCTTAATAGTGAAAAGAACCGAGCTCAACTCGGGTTATAGAAAGGGAAACAATTTTCATTATTTGCGAAATTTCCCACCAACATTCAAAGTCTAACGATATTGCTGTTACAGATTCATCTAACCATATTTCTAAATAATTTGTTTCTTTTCTTTTTCAAACAAAATCAAAATCTTATAATTATCTATTCAGCATTTAATTATTTGCTTATGCTCCTTAATCATTTCATCAGTTGCTACAAAAAATTCTGTGTCTTATTGCAATCACATCATTCATTTTTTGTTCCCCTAATTTTATTTTATATATATAAATTGCATCCCAAAATACCAATTTGGTATAATAAATTTTGTCAAGGGTTGTGGTTTTGGTGAAAGAAAAAGATAATGTTGGTGTGATTGTGTATGCATTGGATGAAATGGGATTGTGGAATTATGAAGAAACTATAGATTAAGAAACATATTATATGGGCGTCCGTCTTTTTGGTATTTTTCTACCTGTTTTTTGCGTCTTTGTGGCCGCTTCTTCTCAAGGAAGTCGCAAGGGAGATTTCTCTCAACAAATAGATGAAAATGCTGTATGATTGTTTTTTCTCATCATTTACAATTTTATGTTTGTGTGCATTATTCTGTTGATGTTTTATATGAACAACGAGTGTTGAAAGGTTCACTTGTATATGATTACAATAATAATGCTTCATATGAACATGTGCATTTTGTCTTGTAACATTTGTAAAGAAAACAAAACGTGTATTGTTTCTTGTAACTTTTTAAAAACACTGGAATGTGCAATATGACTAACATTTTTGCTTAATCTAATGGGATGTTTTTTGTCCAGGCAGAGAAAGTAAGGATATGTTGTAGGAAAGAGCTTGAAGAAATCGCCAAAACTATTAAAGATTTTAACCAATACTCAAACCGTAACCCAAAACTATCAAGAAGAATCCTAACACGTACTCTTTTGCTGTATTTGAAGTCTAAAAGATCTCTATCTAATGTTTCTAGCAGAGATGAATGTGAACTATGTATATCTAAACTCTATAATCATAATATCCGATCAACAAACTCCCAAAAACGACGTTACCTTCAAAGAAGTAAGAGACGCCCACATGGGTCATTCAACTCTGACCGAAAAGATTCTATGCTACTGGAAAAACCTGCAAATGTTGTAGATTTGAGACCCCAAAAAAAGCCCCCTGATCATGTGATACTGATAGGGATTGTTGTTTCGACTGCAGTGGCGTCACTGTCCCTTTTTGTCCTGTTATTGTTTTGCTGTCTTGGAGGCAATGACCGGAATTTGGGATCTGATTTTGAAGAAGAGGACGAGAACCCCATCGTTGACATACCCCCTGGTCACATTTCTGGTAAAATATTGTGACTAAGAAATCGTTACGTAACTTATGACTTAAGGTGGCAAAATGGGTGAGTTAGATAATGGGTCAAAATAAGTTGAGTCCAAACTGGTCTACTTGGGATGACCCAAACCTTTCCTGACATTTTCGAAGGTTTTTTTTTAATAATTAGGGTGGCAAATATGATTATAAAAATTCAGTCGTCGTAAACAGTAATATTATCTTTTGGAGGTTTTATGCATTATAAACACAGTTTGGGCTACTTTTGACATGGTTGATCTATATGACCCGTTTCCTTTTAAGCTATCGAATTATATAGAAATAAAGCATTAGGAGATCAAGCATTTATCGTCAACGAGTTGGAAATTTTCATTTAAACTTAATACAAAAGTTTTCATTTCAGGTTCTTTTCAAACATCCGAGGCATTTGAAAGCAATAGAGATTTGCCTTGCAATGCTGCTTTTCAAACACCAGAAGCTGGAAAATTACCACTTCCGCCAGGAAGAACAGCAGCTCCGCCACCACCTAAACCTCCTACCCCAAAAGCACCACCACCGCCACCAATTCCAAGCGCTCGCCCACCTGGTCCACCAAAATCAGGCAATATGAAAAGGCCACCTGGCCCACCACGTGCACGTAGCGCTTCTGGAGATGAAAAGGATATATCTGGAAGCTCTAATAGTTCCAAAACTAAGTTAAAGCCACTCTTCTGGGACAAGATGAACACTAATCCTAATCATTCGATGGTTTGGAATGAAGTTAAGGCGGGATCATTCCAGTATGGCTCTAAACTCATATTTATTGTTTGGTTTGATTCATTACAACTAGAGGTGGCAATGTCTGCTTGTTTACTAAGATTGGGCTGATTTGGATATCAAACGGGTCAAAAGTAGCTAAAAGTGGAACGGGTGTGTAATGCATATAACCTCCTAAATCGTTTATTTAAATATTCAGATTATTGTTGCGATAATTCTGTTTTTTGAATCATAAATAACACATTACTAATGTTTAAAAGGTTTTAACTCATACTAAAAAAATGACCCGTTTCAAGCTAAACCGATTTTGACCCGCTACTCAATCCACCCAATCTACTCATCTTTCCACCTCTAAATAGACAAAAGTAAAGAAGTATCTTAATAAGCAGATTAGACGAAGAGAAGATGGAAAGTCTCTTTGGTTTTGCTTCTAACGAATGCAAGGGTAATCGTGGGAAAGCCTCAGCAAACTTGAATTCTCAACCGAAGTTTATTCAGTTTATTGATCCCAGAAAAGCACAGAATTTGGCCATTACTCTAAAAGCATTAACCATCACAACTGAAAAAGTCTGTAGTGCCCTCAAAGAAGGTGACTCTTGAATTATTTAAATATAAAAGAAGCATTGCATCTTGCAACAGTCAGTGGTTTTCGATAAGAAGTGCTAAAACCACTAGGTTCTTGCAGAGTGCAGACTATAGTTATTATTTAGTAGAGGTGGCAATGTCGACCCAGTTGCTTATGAGTGAGTCGATCCGGGTCATGTTGTCATCAAAGGTTGATCAAAGTTTCTAAAAATGAAGAAAAAAATGCTTGCGGGCAACCCAACCTGACCTGATTTGACCCACATTAAAAATGACATGCTTCGACCCGTCAGGCTACCTCTATATATTATATTCTATAAGTAACAATGCACTTTGACTCATTTCTAGTCAGGGCTTGTAAGCAACCTATTGTAACTTATTTTGTCAATGACCAACTGCTATATTTTTTGTTTACATTATTAGGTACTGACCTTCCGATACAGCTCATTTCAACTCTGATAAAAATGGCACCGACCCAAGAAGAAGAAGTAAAACTGCGGTTATATGATGGGGACGTTGGGCTTCTTGGGCCTGCTGACCGTTTACTTAAACTCATGATTGAAATCCCGTTTGTGTATAAACGTCTTGAAGCTTTGTTGTTCATGAGTTCTCTTCACGGGGAATCTTCTCCACTTAAAGATTCATTGAAGACCTTAGAGGTGCAATATACTTTTCAGTTAAGGAGGTGTTTGGATATGCGTTTTGAGACAGTTTTAAACATTATCACTTTCAAAACGCACATCCAGTCTCCCGCTTTTTGCAGCACCACCTTTTTCATATATTGTCTTTCACAGGTAGCTTGCACAAAGCTGAAGAACAGCAGACTGTTCCTCAAACTTCTAGAAGCAGTTTTAAAGACCGGTAACCGTATGAATGTTGGTACAAATCGTGGTGGGGCCCAGGCTATCAAGCTTGACACCCTTTTAAAGCTCTCAGATGTTAAAGGTACAGATGGCAAGACCACACTCTTAACTTTTGTGGTCCAAGAAATCATCCGGTCAGAAGGAATGAAAACTGCCCGAAGTAGAAAAATGATCACCAACGAAGAAATAACCGAAAAATCACCAGAATACTACTGGAAACTGGGCCTTGAGGTTGTTTCCGAGTTAAGCAACGAGCTGCAAGATGTTAAGAAAACTGCAGTGATTGATGGTGATTACATTACATCAACAGTTTTGAAACTAGGAAACATGTTAAATAAAACAAAAGACTTGATAAACAATGAGTTGAATACTTATGAAGAAGCTAGGGAGTTTTGTGAAGCTTTCAATGGTTTTATGGAGCATGCCGAAAAAGAGATAACGTGGATGCTTCAAGAGGAGAAGAGGATAATGGCTTTGGTAAAGAGCACAGGAGATTATTTCCATGGGAACTCAGCAAAAGACGAAGGGATTCGATTGTTTGTGATAGTTAGAGATTTCTTGAAACTTTTGGACAATGTATGTAGTGACATTAAGAAAACTACTGAGCTGAACAAAAAGAAAGACAGCACAGATGGTAAAAAAGAAGCTTTGTCCCAAGTAACTCGTCAGCAAACGTGGTCCAATATTCGTGGTAAACTATTTCCTGATTTGAAAGACAGAAAGATGGATTATTCAAGTTCAGATGATGAGGACATGTCTCCTTAGTTTTCTGCTTATTGTGCTTCAAACAGGTAATAACTGATTCTTATATCAACAGTAATGGGTTGAATTGAAACAGATCTGTTTCTTTAAGAAAAGTGATAGATTACAAAAACGATATTATTGCATTAGCATAGTTATTAAACGTGCTAGGCGCACAAGCCTTGCCTGGCAGCCTGGGGAGGGCCTGAGAATAAAAAAACGCACTTAAATGAAAAAAAATTAAAATATATTATGTGTGAGAAATATAATATTATTCTTCCAATAAAATAAAGATATTATATTACGTTTAATATCATCTACTTAGTACCAAAAGTTCGAAAATAGTCAAAGGTTCAAATGTAATTTTAAAACTTGAATAACAAAATGTTCAAAGTAAAGTACCAAAATGTTCAAAACATGAAAGCCAAAAGTTCGAAAAGAAATAAATAGTGCGGATTCAAACGATCAATGTTCTTCATCAGTCATCAAGACTGTCATCAATACCATCAGAATTCAGGGGTGTTTTACACTTAAAGAAGCAAGGGCCTAGGAACTAAAAGTGCATTTATTGCGCCTCGACTAGATTATGGGCTAAGGCGCAAGAAGCGAGGGCTTTTAATAATTATGTACATTAGTAGTCTAAATATTTGGATAGCATTATAGCAATGACTAAGAGGTTGTGTGGGTTTTAACTAAACTTTAGGTGCCTTTCAACTCTTTTGACCCGTTCTCCTTGTTGCTACTTTTTCATATGACCCGTTTAAGATCAAACAGTGCCCAAATTGACTCATTCATAATCAAATAGGTAAAAGTTTCTACCTTTCAAATAGGTCAAAATTAACAGTTCTAATGGCAACCACACATTTTCCTTCAACTTCCAGTAGGGCTGCTAAACGGGTCGTGTTTGTGGGTTGGCAGGTTGAACCACAACACAACACGTTTAATCTGGAAAAAAATGTCTTTTTTTTTTGCATATTTTTACATATTTACATATTGTTTCTATATTTTTGAAGCAGATATGTTTAAACTATGCCAATTTACATTTTTTTTCTATTTTCTTGAAGCAGTTATGTTTAAACTTTAAACCATGCCAATCTATTTTTCAACTTGTAAATCTTGGCGTAAAAAATGCCCAAATAGTTTAAGTTATTACATAAAACACATTTTCTAAGAAAGTAAAACTTAAGTGGGTTAAACGGGTCAACCTGTGAACCCATCGGGTTGACACGAACATGACCCGTTTATTTTTACTTGTTTGCAGGTTTGACATAAACTCATGCGGGTATGAACGCTACCATTTAGACTAAATCCAAACCCATAAAATTTGTGTTAGGTTTGTGTCGTGTTTGAAATTCACACTCCTAACTTCCACCTTGTTCTTGTTTCAAGTCAGAAACTTACACAATAACCCCCTATTTATAAACTTCTACTCTTAGAAAGTCTAACTTAATGCTAAAAGCTTTTGGAACTTCTTTCTTAAAATCTTGGGCTGAAGCTGAAACTATTATTTTTGACATCTTTCTCAGGTGTTGAAAGTTGTGCAGGTTTAATCATGCCAGCCTTAGATCACATTTGTTGCATTGACATTTGACATCCACAGTATTTGGGACCGATAACGACTTAACTTTCAGAAACTAGCCACACCACAGATCACTTAATTCGCGACGGACATGTTTGTAAATCCATTCAATGGCAAGAAACATTCTAAGAAACATGTTGGAGGCAATATTCAAATACCGATACTGTGTGCAATCCCCTCCTCCTCCTCTCTCAGTAGTAGGTCTTGTAATTTGTAATTTTATTAGATTTGAAGTAACTCACAACAAGGAATGATTGCTATACTACATTACATACCTCATGTTTATTGTCATTCATGCTGGTTGACTTCTTCAAGTTGAATTTTTTTTTAACTTATTATATCTTTTTAGTATAGTTATATACTGCATTTGTTTATGTTGGGGGTTGCTAACTTGGTTCTAATATTGCCTAGAAACTATATTTGTGGCTTTAGACTTCGGGTTTATTGATGTGTTAGATAATTCAGGTTCGACTTTGGATTTGGATATTGCACACCCAGCATCTTTTCTTATTGAAAATAGATAATACAAACAACTTTGATGTTCAACTCGCTTTATTAAAGCTTCTATAAATATTTTCAAACTCTATATAGAACCTTTGCGCAGATGAAAATATATTTATTTTTAGGGGAAATGGAATTTAATAATCCCAACTTTGGGGGGTTGGAAGGCAGCAGTCCCAACTTGAAAGTTGTAACACAGCAGTCCCAACTTGTCAACCTTTTTATTTTAATGGTCCCAGACTAACCTCAGTTAGTTTTCTCTATTATGTGCCACGTAGGCATCCCACGTGGCAGTCCACGTGGCAAAATCTGTCCAGTTGGGAAAAAACGTGGGTCCCACTTGTTTTTTCAATTTAAAAAATCTATTAATTATTTAAAAAAATCTTTAAATAATAATAATAAAAAAGAATTTATATATATATATATATATATATATATATATATAAACAGAGAGAGAGAGGCAATATCTGCAACCACCTCCACCTGTCGCCTCAGCGTCACCATCAACCAAATCCACCACCATCTCAACCAAAACCCAAAAAACTACCAGATCTGAACCAAAAACGATCGGGTTTCCCATCACAACCAAAAACGATTGGGTTTACCATCACAACCACCGCCACCTCTGCAACCACCTCCACCTTGTACCACCGTTAACCCTGCACGTCTGTCTTACCCAACAACTCTTCTAGCTGCTTCTTAGATATCTTAATCTTCACCTCAGTCATCTCACTTCCAGAATAACCTCCACGGTTACCGGAAAAAGACTTGTTTTCTTGTAACGTCACCGTTGATGCCCAGTCGTATTCGTCGTCGTTAGATTGAGTTGGTGGTGGTGGTCAGCGGCTTCAGAGGAAATTAGGGTTACGAACATAAACCCTATTGACAGAAACCCTTTTACGAAGAAATTGAAGGGGTCGAAGAAAGGGGTTTGTATTCTGATGTGAAGAACACAGATTTGAAGATGTAGGGTGGTGTTTGTGAAGAACACAGATTTGAAGAAGGGGGTTTGTATTCTGATGTGAAGAACACAGAGGGGAGAGGGGGGGGGGGGGGGGGGTTTGGTGGTGTTTGTAGTGGTGGTGTTTGTGGTGGTGGTGGGTGTCGTCGGAGATGGTGGTGGTGGACGGTGGTGGCAGGTGGTTGTTGTTGTGGTGAAGATGATGAAGATGTAGGTGTGTGTGTGTGTATATATATATATATAAATTCTTTTTTATTATTATTTAAAGATTTTTTTAAATAATTAATAGATTTTTTTAATTGAAAAAACAAGTGGGACCCACGTTTTTTTTTTCAACTGGACAGATTTTGCCACGTGGGATGCCTACGTGGCACTTAACAAAGAAAACTAACTGAGGTTAGTCTGGGACCATTAAAATAAAAAGGTTGACAAGTTGGGACTGCTGTGTTACAACTTTCAAGTTGGGACTGCTACCTTCCAACTAGGGCTGTTCACGAGCCGAGCCGATCCGAACGGAGCTTTGCTCGTGCTTGGCTCGTTTACAAACCGAACCGAGCGGAGCGGCTCGTTTATAATCGAGCCGAAAATCAAACGAGCATTCTTCGAGCAAAAATTTTTCCGAGCGAGCGCCGAGCGAGAATCGAGCGGAGAATAATATGGACGATTATAAAATTGGGATGTTTCCTTCGATGTTTTCATTTTCGGGTGACAACTAAGGCCAAAATGTTCGATGATAACACTAATATTGAGATCTCAGTGTCAAAGGATGAGGCTTAGATTGAGGCTGGTGAGGTGATGAGCATACGTCAGACAACAGTTGTTGCATTGTGACGTAGGTGTGATATCAAGCGATGGACGACTATTAACATAAAGAAGTCAAGACAATCACCTCATGACTTATTGTTTTATTATTAAATCTAGTGTTAATTTTTTTATTATGTTAAGTGGGTTGGTTATATTTTGTTTGCATATACTAACTCAAATACAATAGAATCTTATATATAAAGCCATAAATTTATCTGTAAATTATGTATATATTTATTATTTAATAAATAAAAATTTATTCGAGCCGAACCGAGCCGAGCGTACCTTTGCTCGTGCTTGGTTCATTTACAAACCGAACCGAGCCGATCGGCTTATATACAACCGAGCGGAAAATCGAGCGAGCAATTTCCGAGCAAATTCCGAACGAGCGGCGAGCGATCGGCGAGCGCCGAGCGTTTTGAACAGCCCTACTTCCAACCCCCCAAAGTTGGGATTATTAAATTCCATTTCCCCTTATTTTTATAAAGCAAAGATCAAGTGATTATTTTAGACTTATTTTCTTCCATTTCACCAAGAGATGGATAGCATAATATATGGATAGAAAATTATCAAAAAAAAAAAAAATTATAATGGATACATGCTTACAAGAAATGTGCTAGTTTGGTAATTACAAATAAAGTAAAAACCAATCAACTTAAAGGTAGACTAAAGTAGCACAGTTCAAGGACTAATGTTTAATTCCAAATACATGAGCAACATTTGATGAGTATAAATCAGAGACTAAATTGTAATTTCTATTTCTAATACAATAAAATTAGCAACTTTGGATATTCAAGATGCAAAATAAAACTATGAGCCCAAACACAAACAAACATGCCACAAGTCAAAAAGAAAGAAGACAACAAAGGCAAACATTATCATCTTCATATTTCTTCCTTTCACTTCTCATATAAAAAAGAAAAAGAAAAAAAGAAAAAGTTTACTTATACTTCTTCACCTACCAATAATGAATTACAAATTACAAGACCTACAAAGAGACTGTACACAAGAATGGTATCCCTATTACCGCGCGATCCTGATGTTGGCGGCCATGTTGTCGGTTCGGGCTGACTGGCCTAGGGCTAGTTGTTTGTGAAGTTAGATCATCGTTATCGGTCCCACATGGACTGGAAAATAGGCGGTCTATGCTTCAACCAATGCACCAAATTTTTGTCTAAAGGTGCCTTGCATAACAATCCATCCAACATGGGACTGCCAAAAACCTTTGGGGAGCTCTTGTATGACCATATTTTGTCCTTTGGCCATGGTCTTTGGGGCTGCTTCTCCTGAACAACCATCCAACACAATTTAAAACGTGTTAGCCCGCCAGTTTTGGTCCAATCCGTTTTCCCAATTAGATTTTTATTTTCATGTAGATTTTAAAATGGTAAATTACTACTCAAATTATGTTCACATGCTTGTAACTTACATAATATTTATTTACCTAAAGCATAACTGGTTACAAAATGAAAAGGGCTTTAGCAGATCAACCCAACCCATATTGATCCCAAACCCGTTGCCAAATTTAGCAGTGAAGCAAATTGTTTAACGAATATATGTTGAGAAAGAGAACTGACCATCCTAGAAATCATGGATTTCACGGTTCTTGGACCATAGACACGTTGTGACTGTGGCTTCTGAATTTTGGAATAAAATGATCCGATTTCCGGTAACGATAAACAACCCCTGCTTGCTTTGATGAGGTTAGCATCAGGCTCTGCATAAGCTTGGTTATGCCAAAATATCAGCTGCCCTAAACAGTAGTTCTTGCCATATGTCTTGCAGTATTCATGCAATCCGGGTCCCATTTTTTCTGCAGACTTGGGGCCCAGATCTAGAGGACTGATGTAAACAGGCGGGGATACTACAACCTCATACTCCTACAACAGGATTTGCAAAGAAAATGAGAATATGAAGTCATCGATAAGAAATCAAATTATGAAGAAGAATTGGACTCACCCGCACTCTGAAAAAGAACTTAGTGTGAGCATAAATGTGTATCAAATCTGCAGCAGCATCATGTCGACATTTAGCTGTGGAAGGAAGGTTCCGCACTTCATCCCGCAACCTGGATGACAGAAATAAGTTAGTAGAGGTGTTGGTGGATTAATGGTCAACCCAACCCGTTTTGACCACACATCACATCTTAGCCGTCTGGGTTGACCATTAATCCACCAACACCTCTACAAACAACAAGAAATAGAGATATTTCACAGGATCAATTGTTTACCATATCAAGGATTTTCGAAGAGCTCCTAGGATATCATCAGACGAAGACGGGTCATGAGCCCGAATGTTTGACCGTACTTCACTCAGGTGTCCATCTTCTAAATGAGGTGCAATGCATTGAATAAGTTCCTCAACAAAAGATCCCTCGCCTTTCCAGATATGAGAAACTACTTCTTTTGGCGTAAGCTTCTCTAACAATGGCGGAGCTCGTTTTGGATCACCAAAAACGTTTTTCATCACATATCTCACCTATTAACAAAACAAGCATAGTTTATAAAACAGGAAATAAAAAAGAAGAAAGGTCGAGTCATGAGTAAAGTGAAAGAGAAAGGAGTTATGCCTTGTCAAGGGTAAGAGCCAAATTCTGAATCCTTTGATTAAAAACACCCTCAGCCTGAATCTCAGCTTCGTTTCTCTCTGTATCCATACATATATCTGTGAAGTATTTCCTCTTTTCTTCCAAATTATGAGCTAGAATCACCTCTGGAAGCTTTGTTCTTTCAAAATGAATGAATCTCACCTATAATACAGTAAATAAATGTAATTAGATCAAATTCATAATATATTCCACTCGCTGACAGCCTGACATGTGTGTGAAAGTGTGTGTGTCTGTGTGTGTGTGTGAGAGAGAGAGAGAGAGAGAGATGATACCACACGAGCAGTGTATGCAATGAGCCAATCAGGCAACCCGCTAAGCAAACAACTACCTAGACCTGCTTTACTTAATTCAATATAGTCTTCTTCAGATACAGAATTCATTTCACAAGCTTCTAGCATTAACTGATGTCGGTTTAGAATTCCATGGCATTCTTTTAATACCTGGAAGAACACAACCATGAAAACAAAATTGTTAACAAGAACTTATTCCACCGAAGACAACAAGTAATGTGAGGAATGAAAACTGTAAACATAGTTCACAAAACTTACTTTCTGGAAAGCCCCTTCACCAGTTAGATTTAAAAAGCTCCCTCGGCAAACTTGGCTGCCACATAAGCAAACAGACGCCTCGTATTCTTCCTTACTCTGTATATTTATCATAAAACACACAAATCTCATCATCTTGCCATATTATATATTTTTGAGAATTAACATATAAATGAAAACTAACCTCTGTAACAGAGTTATAATCAAAAGTAACTTCTTCTCCATATACGATAGGTCGCACGCTATATATGCCTATTTGATATTGACCATCAACAGCAGTAACTCTGATCTCAACATAAACCGGGGAGAATAATGAGTATTTGTACGCATTTTTGACTTTCAAAGAGCTCAACTACTTTCAGTTTCAAAATTCATATACATATATCCAGTTTCTTGTATGAAAAATAATTATGCTAAAATGAGGATAAACTTACTTTGCTTCACAATTTGGTCTACAAGAATGACAAATCCGGCTAGCATAGTTAGCTTTATGCATTGCATCAACCACCACCAAGTCATAACCATCACCATCACCCTGATAATCACAATAGAGAACATGATAAGGTAAAAAAGAAAAGTAAACAATGAAAATAAAACTTGTGATTAAAATAATTTAATAACTTAGAATAATACCTTAGGCCTCTCAAGATAGATGTTATAGAACTCAGGTGCTGGTTCTTTACTGTCTTTTTGCAGAGCACGAATACCATCCTGCTTTTCAAACCATCTCCAGGCAGGATAAACCTAAAAAGATTTGTGACCCCCATTTAGATGCAAAACTTTGAATCTTAGAAGTTAAAGTGCAATATTTTATGAGCATTAAATATCAAGAACTGGTAGAACAGGCGGCATCCTTACCTCTCCTAAGAACTCCACAACAAAGTCATCCTCACTAAAACCAGATTCTTTGTTACAAACAACGCCAAGCCCCTGAAAGTAAGAAATTAATGACAAGTCAGAATGACAAACAACACAGCTTAAATAACAGTTCCCGGTAAGAACTCAAATACTTCACAACCTATTTACCTAGAAATGAGCTTATTGGGGTCATTAAAATGTTGATGGGTACAACCCAACCTGACCCGTTTTGAAAACTACCACTTCTAACCCCAGCCCGTTTCCAACCAATCACCTAACCCACTAATTGTGGCACATCATCGAAATTTGAATAACATAATGAAGCAAGTGAATGCATGTATACCTTTCTATAAGCAACATAATTGTCATCAGGACGGTTGCTCATAGCCTTGAGCATATACTGACATAGTTCAGATGTGCGTATATCATCTTTGGCACTTTTTAATACATCCTCGATAACAAGCTTCAATGGATACTTCATAGGAGTATTACCAGTTCCTGTAAAAGCTCTGACTTGCTTATTCAAGGTTCGAAGAAGCACATCTTCAATAAACACATGTTTATCCAAAAGTTGCCAATCTGATTCCTCAGGCATTGAATCTAACAAAAGGTTATGAGTGTACGGATCTATCCCATAAACTTCTTGTTCTATCACTTCATCTTCAAGCTTTTTCCTTGGTTTATAATCTTTAACTTCAGGAATGTCAGATTCCTCAGTTCCGTTCTTTTGGGAAACAAGTTTCTCAGAATAATCTTCAGGTAAAGTTACTTGCATCTTTCTTTGAACGTTTTCATGATCAGTTACAATAACATAGTGATCGATTACTTCATATTTCCTGGTGACAGGTGGCACAAGGCTAGCTTTTGTCATGCGGGCTCCCCATTCACGGTCATCAACCAAGGAATCAAACCCATCATCTGCACTAACATAACCATCACCAGATCTTGATTCCCCTGGCACACTTGCTGACCGTGTATCCAAGTCACTATCTGAATCCGATGTACTACTCTCACTGTCGGTTTCTGTTGCTTCTGATGATCTTGAGCGATCGTCAGATGTATCACTTTCAGAATCCATAGATTTTCTGTTCAATTTGGATAGACGCCTCTTGATTTCACGATCAGATGCATGTTCAGTACCGCCATTAGTAAACGACCCACTGCTTCTGCCGTATTTTCTCTCCCTGTTGACTTTCTTTGACTTTGAAAAGGCAGAAGAGAACCCTGGAGGTGCATCATCTTTCCAACTCTTCATCATCGCATCTTTCTCAATAGAAAATTTGGAACGATCTTCTAAACTCGTTGCGAGCCGGATAAATAAATTGATTATGTGATTCATACCTCTGGCATCCCCCTTATTTTTCACCCTGGGGTATCAAAAAAAAACACATAGTGAATAAAAGAAAGTTAAAAGAGTATAAATAGAAATAAATAACAGGTGGCCTTACTTAATTGCTTCCCTGCACATTCGTCTAATATCATCTTTCACGCAGCCTAAACCCCGACCAGCATAATAACCGTTTCTTATTTTACTCTCAATTTCAGCAATCTAGGCATCATAAAGAAATAAGATATTAGTAGTAGTGATAAGACAATAAGACATGTGGCAAGAAAAAAAGGTGTGATGTGGTACTTTTGGGATGAAGAATTCAAATGTATTCTCCCTCATGATGTCCTTGAGACCCAGAGCTAGAAATTCTTTCATCCTCTTGTATCCATTTTCAGTTTTCTTCATTGCCAGCCGCCTCAATTGGGCATCTCTAGATAGCATTGATGAGGATTTTCTGGCATCAAAAACTTTTGAACGCTTGTATAAGCTTCTTCTGAATAACTGATTTGAAGCATCTCTCTTATCCAGGCTTTCAAAATAATCTCTAAGCCCACTAGAATCCTCCACATGACTATTATTATAACTTCTTTCAGTCGCTGACTGTAAAATCCGGGTCTTGACCCACTTAATATTTGGAAATTTACGGGTCAGGTCCTCAAACTGGCTGCAACCTCTAATATCTACAGATGATAAACAAGGGAGTAACCCCAAAATTTCTTCAAGCATGCTAGGAGTTATTTTTGAGCAACCATGTAGAACCAAGGATGTTATTTTGTCTTTATTATAACAATTCTGCAACGAAAAAAGATAATGTTAATCATCAAGTACAATAAACTTTGACCCAAAAAAACGAAAGAAGAACTGACCATTATGTTGTAGATCATAGAGTCGGTGCAATTTGACACTGAAGAAAAGTCTGCTTCTTTCGAGATGCCTTTGTAGAACTTTACTACAGATCTCCAGTGTTTACAAGTTGAATTGGCATAAACAAGGGATTTTATATCAGCTCTAAGGAAATGAAAGACTCGTGCCAACACTTGTCCATCTAGTAGACCCCAATTTTCAGCGTCCCTCATAGAATACCCACTATTTTCACTGCAGAAAGTAGCATCACCACACAAATCTTCAAACGGTACATCTTTTTCCAAGTTGGATACATTTAATTCATAATCTTCATCAACTCCATCACCAACAATGCGAGCCCTTTTGTTCGCTTGATCTGTGCCAACATCATGAATTAAGTTTTTGAAGGAGTCTCGTAAAAAACAAGACGGGAAGGAATTAAGACCAAAAATAAACACACTACCGACTGAGAAGGTTTTAGCCATTAGCCAAGTAAAAACTGAGTCCAAACATTAGAGGTTTCAGCATGAGAGTGTTGGGTAAAGGGTCAAAAGAGATTAAGGGCAAATGGGTAAACTTTAATATGGGTCCAATGGCAAAGGATGATGGGGGCAAGGGGGTGCCCTGGCCCCCTCCATTTTTTGGCTCAGTCCACAAGTTTGCAATTTTCGTAGGTAATTTTTACATGAATTGAGTCCGGCCCCCACCGATTTGATCTTTAGCCCCCCGCCGATAGGAAAAAAAAATTGGGTCTCGTGATTTTCAGCCCCCACCACTGTTTTTTTCAAGCTTCGGCAGTGTATGGGTTAACAGTATAACACAACTTGGGGGAGTTGGGTAGACAGTTGGCTCAAGCATTTTCAAATAAAAATTTTATGAAATACAATTATACAAAAAATATTAATAAGATAATATCTGATTTGCTTAAATAATCCATTTAGAAGATTAAAAAACACTTCAAGAAAACTTGAATTGGTTTGCAATACTTCATGTTTCATTTTGGTAAAAAAAAATGCCGTTTGGCCTGTAAGAAGTAAAGTCCAACACAAATCAGCTTAGATGCAAGAAAAATGAGTAAAATTATATATGTCGCAAGTAGAAAGATAAAATAGCGATTTGAAAGACTTCTTAATACCTGATCTTGTGAACTTGTTAATGATTGCTGGATTATATATGTTTTTCTCTGTTTCTTTCCTGGGCTGTCTCAGGTTAATCCACGGGTCTAAAACCTCATTTATGGCTGCAGCAAACTCACGACTCTTGTACGACTTCATGATCCATTCATGAAGCTTTCCTCGAGTGTAACCAATAAACTGAGGATGCAAATTGTGAAATGGACTAGAAACTACATGGGTCCCACTCTCAGTTTCCAAGATGCTTGGTCCAGATGTATCACTAGAGTTATCATTATCAATCTTTCTCTTCCCTTCAGTAACAGGGACCCACAGTTTATCGAACTTCCTGAAAACACTACTATGCTTTTGGATTACACCTTGATCAGCCAAGACTTGAATTTCAGAGTACGACAATGGGCCCCGTTCATGACCAGCACCATCAAAATAATACCAATCACCAAGATGTAATTGCAAATCATCTTTGTTGGAAAGATGATCTTTTGGCATACTAACTGGCATGATGCTTTTCCATGAGGCATGATGATGATGGCCATGCTCATGACTATTTTTCCTTCTAGAAACACTTTCTTCTGATGATCTTTTTGAATCACCAGTCGAACCATAACGGTGGCTAGGCCTTGAAGAATATTTTTCTTTTCCTCTTGGTTTCACATGTGGTTCAGATACAAATGAACCATGGTCCTTAACTACACATGTGTTTATTCTGACAACTGGAAGCATCATTCCTTTTATTCCCCTAGTACCCAATATTTTTGTTTGACTTGACTTGTACTCTGCTGACTCATCAGACGGGTTGAAAGCCCATGATGGAAGATCAAGCCTTCTACCATGAGAAGAACGATAGAGATCATCTTTTTTATGCCTACGAGGATCTTCATGCCCAGATTTTGGCATCTGACACAAAGCATAACCATCATTAAGAACAAACTTCTTCTTCAAAAATCTATCTTGAGCAGCCTCGTCAATCCTCTTCCAGTCACCACCTTTGCATGACCACCGGCCAGAAAACCAATCGCAAGTATCTCCTAATTCAAATGCATTGTCGTTGTCAGCATGTGCAGGCCCAGCTGGCAATTTATCTGCAAATTCATTGGATGGGAACTCGGAATGACTGGATATGTCCTCGACCAGTTTTTGAATGCCATTATCCCCAACCTCACTTTGATGCAATGCGAAACCTGTGAATATGTCAAGCAAGACTTTATTAATATGCATGTCATAGAAGAGTAGAAGACTAATGGCATGCATAAGTCGTGGTGGCTACCGTGGCTCACACCTCGTGGGTGTGCCGTATTATATGTATTTTACATCATTAGTTCTTTTTTTTGTCAAAGAAATGCAATGTTTCCTTTTAAAAAAAAAATTCTTTCCCAAAAGTTACCTGTCAGTTAGTAATCATTAGAAGATTTTAATGATATTGAATATGATCCACAAGTTTTCTCATTGTGTCTCCTTATTTAAGGATATATGTATATATTAATATTTTGAACACTAATAAAAGGTTAGTATTAAACTATGTATCACATTAACGTTGTATTTTCTTGACAGTACAAGGAGAGTAATGAATAAACTGATAACGTGAAATATTATCATGTGAAAGAAGTGCATGTTTCAACTTTAGAAAATAATACGTGCGCACACATATAATGTTTATAATAGTAGCAACTAAACTTAAAACGATAAAAAGAAAAAGGAAGGGACTTCTCTGATGTTACAAAACTTTTGCGACTAGAGATTTGATACAAAAGCAGATAGGCTATATGATTAGGCAATGTGATTTGCAATAACTTATAGAGTCCACATACATCCTTAAAACCTACACCTGGTTCTGTTAAAGCACTCACACATGTTACATGTAGGTTTGGTGTTAAATAATTGCAGAAACTTCTTCAAATGACACATCAAACAATATCTACTTACGCTATAAAATGAAAATCTCACCCCGCTGGTATTTCACATTTGTTACCCAAAAACTACAATAACTATTTTAAAAAAAGATACTTCATTGGATTTCAATGCAAACAACTGTTTAGGCAAATATTTTCCATCTTGAAATAGTATCATACGATCACAACCAGATAATGCCCATAGATGAATGACTCGAAGTGTTCAAAGTAAACATGGAAAGAAATCAAGAGAAGAATAGCATTCTAAATCAAGTAAAACTACATATCTTCAGGCATGCATAACTGGTAGCATGCCCTACGTCCTAAATTTTCATATCATGAACTTTAGAGATGACCTGAGTCCTCACGTCATCACGTGATTCCATACGTAAAGCACATCAGCATACCGTTTGGGCTAGTCACATATTGGATTATTTATCCCGTTTAATGTTTTAGCAATTTGATTGTGAAACCTAACATGACTTGTCCACCTAAATTATTTTCTAGAGAGCCCGCGACAACTAGGGCTAAAAGTGATGTCACTATGACTTCATCCTGATTGTGATGGCAACTACCAATAAGGAAAATCAAATGCTTTTGAAGAAATGAAACATCTAATAAGAATAGTACCTTCAGAGTATCCCCATGTCTGCAGCTCACCATGGACAAATGTCATTTGCAGCACTTCTGCAGGAAATTAATTCCAAACGTACACAAAAATACTGTTAAGATACAGATAAGTGTAGGAAACGAAGGTGCAGAAACAAGCTCACTAAATAAAAAAAAAATCAGGAAACAATAAGAGGGTATATGAACAAAAAAATTACCAGCAACGGTCTCAAGTTCTCTGCCTTGAATACTAGAAATGCCATCAAAAAGTGCTTCAACTCTTTCATCAATTCGAAAATCTTGAGAATTTAGATCTTTATTTGTTTCTGCAGAAACAACCAAACCCTCTTCACCTGATTGGCTACTAGTTGAAGCCAACTCACCAACATCTACTAACAAATTTCCAGGAGCTTCAGGGGGGCTAACCAGCTCCGTAACAGTGTCAAGAAAACTTGAAGTAAAATTAGCTGCCACTACAGGAGAAACTGCATTTTCAACAGTCATCCATCTTTGACTATCCAGATGTTTGACCAAATGATCCGAGACAAGAAAACCTTCTTCCACAAGCATCTTCAGGTCACATAATCTTGATGGACCCTGTTCCACACCAAAATGGTCCAAGTAAAACCATTTTCCAGTGGTTGAAACTGACGTTTCTGCCTCGGGAACATGTGGTGGGGTATCACATATATCCATGTCTTCTTCCATCGAAAGCAATTCCTCGGTAGCTCCATTGACCTGCTGGGCTTGCTTGAAGTCTTCCTTTTGAGCACTTTTTTCAGCAGAATCGTCACAAACATCAAGACCGGTTCTCGTTTCAGAATCTTTAGCCAAGATCTGTGTTTCCCTTGAATTCACTTTCTCTTCTTGGCTTCTAATCTCGTAATGACTCTTCCGTTTCTCACTTGACCCCGTTTTTCGACCGCTCTCCCGATAATTACCAGACCTACCACGATTATGTGGAGAAGATTCCGCTAAATTTGGAGTTCGCTCCCTGCGATCATGGACCCGAGTTTGCTCACGCGGAGATCGTTCAGAATAACTCGGGCTTCGATTTCTGTAATCATAATGACGATTACGGCCATACGGAGACTTATCACGGCGAACTGGGCTCCTGTTGTCATGATCATGATACGGAGACCTATCACGACGAACCGGACTCCTGTTGTCATAATCACGATACGGAGACTTATCACGACGAACCGGACTCCTGTTGTCATAATCACGATACGGAGACCTATCCCGACGAACCGGACTCCTGTTGTCATAATCACGATACGGAGACCTATCCCGACGAACTGGACTCCTGTTGTCATAATCACGATACGGAGACCTATCCCGACGAACCGGACTCCTATTATCATAATCACGATGGTCATACTGGCGGGCCCGGTCTCCACGTGGGGACCGCTCAGGATGACGTGGACTGTTATTATACCTGTCGTAGGATGGTCTAGAAGACAGTGGAGATTCACAGTTCCTAGAAGAATACCTTTCTGATGAAACATTCCGAGCAGACGTAGAATTTTTATAAGAGTGCTCTGCATTGTAACCAGACCGGCTTCCATCATCAGAAACTCTCCTACTTTTATAGGGCGTGTAATCATTAAACTCACCATGGTGTTTCCTGTCACTGCTATCCGTGTAAACATTGTGCCGCTTCAAACGGTTCCCTATAGAAAAATCCCTTCCATGGCTCTTACCATTGCTAAAATCATTATTCATCTCCGCGTCTTCATCAACTATTTTCGAACTAATCCTCGGAGTCTTCTCTCTGCTGTTATTCTCCCACCTTGCAGACTTCTTCATATACTGATTCCCATTTTTGCTAAAATCCTTCTCATACGAATGCTTCCCCCTACCGCGCCCAGCTTTCCACCTCTTCCCCTTAGCAGAGTTGTCATTTCGCCGCTGCGTTTTAAACCATCCATCATCGTCCTCATCATCATCGTCGTCATTCTGCTGCCATCGGTCCGGAATAAACTCACCTTTCTCCACATCATCTTTCCCTCCTTTCCAAAACTCCGAACTCTCGAAATCCCTCCTTCGATTCGTATACTCTCCTTTCCGCCATTTAAACTCCCCTTTTCGCCACCTATCCGTCGCATAATCCCCCTTCTCTATCTCACTCTTGATCTCGAACTTCCTAGGTCTTACCGGAACAAACTCGCCGTTCTCCAATGACCCCAATTCACCTTCTTCAACCTCATCCACATTATTATTATTATTATTATTATTATTATTATTATAGCCATTATCTTGTCTTTCTTCTAGTTCAAAGTCTTCACTACCACTACTATTACTACTACTACTATCATCATCACAGTGTTGTCCACCAAACCTATCTCTTCTTCCTATCTTCATCTTCAAATTAAAGTTACCAGCATCGCCGCAAAAAGAGTCCGAAATCGAAAACCGCAGCGTTTGAACACATGCAACACCTCCATCGCCCATGGAACTCCTCTTTAAAACCAAAACCCTAGCTTTTATCCCCTTCTTCACCTGGACTCTCTATACTCATAACTTCAATCCAAAACCTCTTAATTCAACCCTGCCAATAACAAAACAAAACAAACAAACAAAACAAACAAAAACAAAATCAGTAACGAATTCAATAAAAATGTGTAGGGTTTCAATTACCAAACTAATAAACACAACACCACACGCATAAACAACACACACACACACAATAACCGAAACCTAATAATAAGAAATTGAAGAAAATCAAGTCGAAAACCGAAACCCTAGGATCCGAACACGAGACTCACGTAACGAATTAACGGAAGTGTGACGATGGATCGGAACGTGACGAATATTTGAGGGTTTTTTGGAAGGAATGAAGAGTTATTTGCACAGATCGATTGAGGAACAAGGATGGTGATTAATAATAGGTGATGAATCTGTGCCTGTAAATATTTGTTTCTGTGTGTTGTAGGAAATATTGATTTAGAGAGTTACGGTGTAGGAGACGAAGGAAGACACAAAACTTTTTTTTTTTTTTTGTTGAATGAGAAATGAGAAATTCTTTGGGTTTGGTTGGGTTAAGCCCTTTTATTTATCGACCTACGTATAACCGGGTCGTCGGGTTATTGTGTATTATGAAATGAAATGAAATGTTATCCGTATGTGAATGGGATTCTGGTCACCGTCGAGGGTAACTTCGTCTTTTACTCCTCCCCCTCTTGGATCTTTTGTTTAAAACAAAGAATTTTTATAATTAACATCCATAGTGATTGTTTGTTTACCTCTTAATGGTTTTATTGAGAGCCTATATATGAATCGGTTAGAGATAGTTCACTAAAATGAAGTTTCTTAATGGTTCTATTCACCTCTTAACCATTCAGCCTCAAAACAAGTATGCATGAAAAAAAAAAGGTCTCTGACGTTCTTGCCTTAATAACATCCCAACCCTCCTCTTTATCTCCTCTCTTTCATGCCACCTCCAACCCTTCTCCACCACAATCGTCCTTCTCTGCCCCCCCCCCCCCCCACACACACACACACACCACCACCGCCACCGTCCTCTGCTATATGGTTCGCACCACCGTCGTCCTCTCTGCCCTTCTGTCCCCATCACCACCACCGTCCTCCCCTGCCCCACTATCATCATCCTCCTTTACTCATATACCTCTCTTAAAACCGGAAAGTTTAGAATAATTACAAGGACCAAAATGTAAATTCGCGTGTTCGAGTTTTAATCACCTAAAACATACACCATCACCGTTTGAGGAACCCAACACCTGCTATCTCCTCCTCTGCTTCTTTTTTTATCACCAGCACCTGCTATTTCTCCACCAATCATGGAAACAATAACAGCAACGGAAAGTGTCGATTGAGAAGACATCTAGAGGTCTTGGTTAGTAGCGATATCCAAGGAGACGAAGAACATGATATCCTAATAGTGACAGGGAGTGGGCGCAAAGTGGAAAGTAATAATGATTGGAGTTTTGTAGAGGGAGATGAGAAAGAGAAAGATGATGGCATTTTTTATTTTGAAGCAACAGGGGTTTTAGAATTGTTTGACATTGATGGAGATGAGAAAGCGAAAAGAGGACAAAAGAAGATAAACTATTGGAGATTAATAGGCTTGTAAAGATACATTTCATTTAGAACTAAATAGTTCAAAGGGATAAAATAGTGTCAGTGCATTATTGTATGTCCGTCGTTGGGCAAATAGACTAAGGTTGAGTCTTAGCTGATTACCGTGTGCGTAAATGTTGTAAATACATGGAACCAACAAATTCGTAGGGGATCTAACAATCAGATCACATGATGTGTGAATGGCCCCATTCGCATGGTACCGATTAGGCGAATGAGAGTCTCATTCACCTACCCATGCAAATGGAAAAGAACATGTACCATTCACATGGTCACATTCTTGCGAATGAGGCCCATTCCCATGGAAAACCCCATGCAAATGGGACAGGCTATATAAGGTGGTTTCATGTGTAGGATGAAAAGGTTTAGAGATGTTTGATTATATTTGAGATGGGAGATCATGCTCGATCTCCCCTCGCCGTAGACAATATAAACACTTGTTCTTTCAGATTTTCAACCGTTCCAAATAATACCATATTGTTGCGTGTTTATTTCGTGTCACAAACCTCTGTTTATGAATCGAGCTATATTTCTTTACGTTTTTCGATCCGTATCGCAAATTTTCAATTGGTATCAGTGCCATGGTACCCGATCTATTTGAACCAACTGTCATCTGGATCACCATAGATCTAAATCTGCGATCTATCTTGTCCTATACGTTAAAGAAAGTTAGGTGTGAATGCTAGATCTAAAAATCGGAGTTCAAAACGTGTTTGTTTGTTTGATCTAGGCATAAATGAGTTATGATTCCATTCCCGCACCTATCTGAGGTGGTTTCATCATCAAATTCGAAGTTTTGATGAATATGGACCGATTTGGGGTTTTTGGGTCGAAGAACACTTCATTCGCCCATTTTGCAGATTTGTTGCACATTTGCACGAATGGGACAAGCGTATGGACATTCACATGTGAACCCCATTCGCATGCTCAGTCATGTGAATGTGACCCCCATTCGCCGAATGAGTTCCATTTGCATAAAAATAAGATGTTTGACTTAAGAATTTACGTAGATGACTCTGTTCCGTAATTTTACTTATGTGGTTAGTGGTTCCAGATTTTAGTGCTTACCATGAATATATCTGTCGATTTCAAGTTGATCTGATTCTGATTTTCGCTTTGATGAGATCAATACACAGTCATCCAATCCTAAAAAATATGTATTTTCATATAAAAATGAACATTTTTTTTACTGGAAATACTAAATAAGAGGATGATTGTTGGGAAAAATCTTGACTACATATTTTTGGAAAATTACGCATTTGCCCTTCATATTGGATACGAGTGATTGAGAATGCTTCTTTATAAGGTTTCACATGTCAACGCATGGAATACTATATATAGTCTATGAGCTTACCTGGTTTACTTCTTAATACAGATACAAGTGTGTATTTGACTGAAACTTCATAATGATTCGAGCGTTTCGAGTGTTTCTAATTGTTTTACTAATGGGAGGAACTACTTGAAGACATTATTTCACTTTATTACATGGTCTTATGATCATTCAGGCTTTCTTACGATCAGTTTGTGATAATAATGATAAAACTCAGTGATGAAGATTGAAGGGTAGTCACAGGAACCGAAGAGTACAGTGGTACGGTGTTCCGAATTGATGTGCCTATTATGGGTCAAACAGAAAAATTATATGTCCACAACTTGAAGAAGTGCAATTCTACTTTAAGGAGGGAATTTGGTTAGATAACAGTCTACCCAATTATGCTTGGTGGGGGGATTTTTTTAGAGAAGTGATTTAGTGATAACTCTACACTTTATCAAGTGAATTGATATAGAAGACAACGATAATTCCGCTTCGAGAAGTGATTTGTTGAGGTTTAGAGAATTCACCAGATAAATGGGGGGATACAATTTTTGTGATTTCTTTGTTAAATTCCTAAAGGCAATTACAGCTGGTAAAGTTAGTGATATTCGAATGATACTTACGGGTTCGCGTAGAATGTTTTACACATACCATATTGAGAGGCTTTGTTTGAAAGTACTATTTTTTCAGTTGAAGTTCTCTAGCCAGCATGAAGGGTTTTGTATGGATAAGTTCAGTAAAAAAGTTTAAAGGGTTTGGTACAATGCTTTTGACTAAAGACTTGGTCAGCCTTTATGGAATCCAATTAGCATTTGATTAGTTGGGTTATGTGGGATGTACTTTGTCAAGCTGATATCCTGGGTGTTGTTGCTACGAGGCATGCAGTGTACTACCGTTAGTCGACTTCACAAAGCGAGAAAAATTGATCTGGTTGTAACTCAATCTAAATGTGCCAATTGAAATCGCAAAGGATGTACTTGGTCAAGCTAACTTCCTGATAATTGATAGTAAAGATCCCAGTGCATTACTTGGTCGGTCTACAAAGACGGATTACTTAAGACATTTCACTAAAGACTTTACTAAATGCAGTGAACTTTGCTGATGACTTGATGCTAATTGTTAATGATGGAACCTTTATCATATGCCGATTAGAGTTGGATATCAAGATGACCATGCAATGACACCTTGAGGGGGGAATTTTGCGAAGGCTTAACGTTGAAATGCTTACATTGAGAGGGAAATTTGATACGAGAAGCATCAAGGATTCAATTATGTTATGAAGATCTATTAAAAGTTCTGCTTACTTGTTTCAATCAAAGGGGTAATGTGTTAAAGTAGTTACGGCGAACTTGTACAAAGATTGACTGAAGATTGCAAGTAGTGTTTAGTAATCGCTAGCAACGTCCAAGGGGGATTTGTTAGTGCGTTATTGTATGTCCGTCGTTGGGCGAATAGACTAGGTTGAGTCTTAGCTGAATACCATGTATGTGTGACACCCGCAAGATTTCTAGGTCAAGATCCGTACACCCTCTCACCATTTAGTCATTTTCAGTTATGCCTTAGATATTTCATTGCAATACATGTGTCACCCCGAGTCTGGCAAAGCCCATAATAGTTCAGGAAACCATTACAGAGTCCCATGTACCCATGCAAACCCGAACATTCACGAGACATTTTGTGAATACCCAACACATGAAATCATGAAATTTCGCCATTTATTGGTCTGACTTTCTAGATATGGATACCAGGAGTAAACATGACAAATCAACACATGTTCGAACAAAAATTAACACATGACACTGCATGGATTAACACCACATTATTATCCAATGACAATCCATGCACATGGAGCCGATAATATAACACAACGTCATGAACATATCATCATCACACAAGGTATATTTTAGAAAATTCAACACATGATTATGTGACCATTCTACTATGTCTAAACATATATCCATGTGGAACTTAAACACAATCCGTAAAATGTCGCCTTGTGTCGCTATATATATATATATATATACACATACATACATACATACATACATTCATACATACCCATTCAGCCATGAACACACACGACCAATACAAACGTTTAATCATCCACAACTACACACACATATGGACACAATCGAGCACACATCTATGTATATGTGTGTATATATATACGTGTGTATGTATGTGTAGAGATAAAACAAGCTAACCTAGGAACACCTATAACTATGCATACATACGTGTATAAGACACAACATGAACATTTACACACACACACACACACCCTTACGACTCTCACTCAACACACACACACACACATCGCATGACACACACACATGCATACATATCCCTCAAACACACACCATAATGCCTCATTCCTAAGTGTTACACTAATATAACATCAAGACCACTATGTAATCAATTTAGCCATGTTTGAACAACCCAAACTATCCCTCTTTCTTTCCCTATGAATTGGCCGAAGTCAACCCACAACAAAACAACAAGAACATACAATCTCATGCCCACAATTTCCTAGACAATACACTAACATGGAAAGGTGCTTTATCCTCTAGCATGGACATAGGGATGTTGACTACCATAACCTCCATTCTCATCAAAGAAATCGGACCCTTTCATTACCTAGACAAACATCACAAAAATCTAAGTCAACTCCTTATATACAATTGGAAACCACCTTTTTATCACCATAATCCACCAATGTCGACTTACCATAAGTGATACCAACACCCCATACCTCTCTCTCTTGCTCTCGGGTATAAAGGACCAAAGGAAGCCACAAGAACAATCACTTGATTACAATTATACTTGAACAACCACAACGCACCTTCACCTCACTACCTTTCCTTTGTTACCCTTTGGCCGAGCACAAAACATACCCGAGAGGGGTGTTTCGATCAATCATCATCACCATTCGATAGTTACAAGCCACTATTGAGCATTAGGAGTCGCATTGTGGGAGAATCGACCACATTTCCTTTGATATTACCTCAGCTATACATAAGGTAAGTAACCCGAACCGCATTTCCTTTTTGATCAAAAAATCCATCACATACAAGGTTGGCCCTCACCTTGAACACACCCACATACATTGACAAAATGCATGAAAAATCGATGGAACACTCGAAATTTATGTTGATGGATCACATATACACTCATCTACATGAATCCATACACAAGATGCATATACATACACCTAGTGTGCATTTTCGAACATGTATATACACACACATACGAATGTGTGCATGTATGTATAGGACCAAGAACAAGTTACTAGACCATGATTTTTGTAATAAATCACAACTTGTTTAATGAAGGTGATTTTGTAAACATGTGTTAAAAACCCGAAAACATATGTTAAATAGACTTGAACACAAAGTTTTTGGAAAAACATGTGTTAACAACCAAGGAACATGTGTTAACACGAGTAAAACACGTGTAAATGACATTTTTGCATAAAAGGGCCAAAACATATGATAATATGCCATAACTGATGCAATTATTTAATAAACACACCACGTGGTAACATATAGAAAAACCAAGACACCGGTTTTGCCTTAGATGGTTAATCTTAGACACAAAAAGTGACCAACAACGAGTTTTCCCAACACATACAGTGTGTGACACATACGGGTAGCCGTACAAAAACACACAGTCCATAAATGTACAAGTCGGGTGAACAGTGGCATGGTGTATAGTACAACACTTAGGGTATGTTTGGTATGAGGTAATGGAATGAACGAGGGAATGGAATGGATAAGGGAATGGAATGGACAACGGAATGAAATGGATGATTACCATTTCATGGTCTTGTTTGGTTACCACGTAAGAATGAAATGAATCAATACTTTGTATTGTTTGGTATATCCTGAAAACCCACAAGAATCAGGTTGACAAGAATACTTCTCAATAGAAGTAGTAACAAATTTATCATCAGACATACTCAACAACAATCTCAAAGGTAACAATGAATCAAAGAGAAATCCAAATATTACATAAAACAAACTTGAAGCAAAATCCAACTAGTTACAGTTGAGAGTCGATCACAACTCTAACAATAAAATTAGAACATATGATGATATGTATACACACATGAATCTCTCTTGTCTCCTCTCTTCATGTTTTTAGTGTCACGCTCACTATATTAAGAGGATAATCGTGTACAATATGTATTGTAATAGGGTGGTCTTCTCTTTAAAACTTGTCATAGCAAGAAAAAAAATATAGAATGTTTATATTTATTAGTGAACAAACTAAATCAATGTCTATAATCTTTTGTTTTCGCCAACTATCTCTAGCCCAGCTGGTTTGAGGTAAGTTGGGTTTTCCCTTAGGGGTTCCCATCCTGGGGGTAGGTCACATGTTCGATCCATGCACACCACAAAAAATTCCTCATGAAGGTTTGAGCTTAGGCAAGGAGGACACCGGTGTGTGGGCAGGGATTCGAACTTAGGGGGGACGAGGCACTACCCGTGAGTTTTTTCAAATTCACTGATTTCAACAAATCCTACATTGCCACATCAGTTCACTGAAACATTTTTTTTGGAGGCAACACGCCACTGGAAATAAAATATAGAAAAAGACAAAAGGTGGAGAGACAAACTCACGGGTACCAGCCCGTTAACTAGAACCAGGATTTGGTTCACGGGATCACTACCAGCACGGGTGGCGGCGGTGTTACCGTGCTGGTAGTGGGGTACCAGTGACCAATTCGGGTAGCGCCCCGTCCCCCCTTAGGACCACTAGGTTAGGGTTATACAAGGATTTCCACTAAAATAAGTTTTTCAAAAAAAAATCTTTTGTTTTCATTGTATAACTCAAAATTTAAGATCCGAAATGATTGATGCTGATTACACTATTCAAGGGCTTATTGCTATTTCAGTTATAACCAAAAGTATTTCCCATAAACATGAAGTTAATAAAATTTCAATAGTTATTTGTAACTAGAGTAAAGTATAAATGTCCAAGTTTGATATAAACATCCTTTAAGGAAATTGAAAAATTAGGCATTTTAAGGAAGGTGTTTATTTTCACACATTCTGTTCAATAAAATAATAATTGACTAGCCTGTAAAATCTTATTAAAAAAGAATGTGAGTTTTTAATTACGTTAGTACCCCTCACTTGGACCCTGAATTAAAATATTGCCCTTGGTATTGACCCAAAATACCATTTGGCGGGTCATTTTGGCGCTTTAACTTTAGACCTAATGGAGGGAAAACTAAAAACACAAGGCAAACAAATCGAAGGGCATTATGGACAATCCACATTTGATTTTATGGTTTTGATTAGATCTCTACTGGATACTAGTACTCCTCTTCTTGAGGTTATCATATTACAATTGGATTTCTGTTAGACAAAAATTATGATTAACACATGCAAAATTTTAAAACTAATGATAAATTGTTATCAGTAACTTTACGAGTCCCACCAATATTATGCTAACCAATTGAATCAAATAGAACGTGTTCGTGCTAGGCATATAACAATCATATCAAAGTTAAAAACATGAAAAAACAAAGGAAGTTGTATTTGAACCTGTTTGAGGGACTAAATAGCTATTGTGTGACACTCCTTAAAGATTTAATATTTGTAATTTATATAATTTTATATTTGTAAGGTTTTGAAATTATAAGGGTTAGATATAAAGGGTTGATATAATGGTATTTGTTTGGTAATTTTTAACTTTTTTTGCTTAGGGCTTGTTTGGTAGCCTCTTAATGAGGCTCTGAACCATTCAGCTCCTAATAGTTAAGTATTTAGACTATTTGTTTCAACATAAAAAGCTTCTGAATGGAATAATTAAGAGCTGAATCATTCAGACTTTGTGTTTGTGCATAGCTTAGCCATTCAACACATAATAATTCAAAGCCTCTTAACCATTCAGACCTCTTAATGATTCAGCACTTAATAAATCAAACAGCCGCTTACTCATAAAGTCACACACTTTAGATCTACAACTTTCTTTTAAATGGACTTGGACTTTTAATCATCATTTACTTTTTAAACAGTTCCGTAAGGTCCACACTCCACTGGTTAGTTCACTAAGATTAAGGTGCTCGTGTTAAAGCTTGTTGTAGTTTAGAAACCAATAAATCATTTTAGTAGCTTATGACTTAATAACTTAAGCTGATAATATATAAGTAGCTTTGTCTACTTTCAAAAATTATTAACAAACTTTAAATAAGTTTTACCCAAACATTGTTACTTTGTTAGGGTATAAGGGGCTCCATTTAATTAGATTCTGGTTCATACTTTAACAAATGGAATACCATCGCAAATGGTTTTGGATGGGATTTTGAGATGGTGAACCCGAACTTGGTACTCAAGGAAAAGCTGGTAAAGGTAGGAAATTGACATTGGGTTAATCTTGATGGGATAGAACACCGCTACAGTTTGATTTTGGATGCGTTATGGTAGTTTAGGTTGAATGAGATCTTGATGATGGGTTGTTTTATCATGTTATAAAATTTGTGTTTTAAACTTTATAAAAACGTGTTTATATGTGAATGTATGTATCTGTGTGCAAGTATGAGTGCGAGTGCGAGTGCGGTATATGTGTTTGGAATTGAATGAGAGCTAAAGTAACATGTTTTTGGGACTTTTGATCATTAAACAAACAAAACGGAAGAGACCATAAATGTTGGTACAATCCATACCACATTGCATATTTGCATCACAACATGAGATTGAGAATTTACAATTTAGAAATTAATTATATATCAAATCATCAAACTACAAATAACAATACTATGAAATAATTTAATCTAACATGACGAGTGACAATTTATTTTTTATAGTAAAGCCAATATTCTCACACCAAACAAAACTTTTCTCAAAATTCTCATAAATTTCGACTGATTTATAGTCAAGTCATAAAAATATAACAAATAATTAGCAACCAAAGTGTGTCCATTTTTTTAAAACAAAACACCCAAACTCTTCAAAAATTAGATTCCCAACATTACCTTTATGTGACAAAATCTTAATGGCTACTAATTTTGGCTCATTTTCTGCTTTTAGGCCTAATTTTGATATTTTTAGAAAAAAGCAGCTTCACGTTTGGACTTAAAATCGTTTCAATACAGCCCAATTGTGGACAGTTGTCAGTACGTGTATCTGATTGCACGTCTAAAAATATTTATAAAACAAGTCCCTGATCTTGACACTTGTTTTATTCGGATCCCTATACTTCATACATTTTTACAATATTGCTCTCAGTCATTTATTTTTACATGTGATTGCTTTTTATCTACATTTGATGTCTCTAGTGACATTTTCTTTTTAATTTACTCATTTTTTTTAATCTTTTTTATGTATTTAATTAAAAACAAAACGTTAATCTCATACTCGTGTTAACATGTTTTATTGGGCGGATCTATATGATAAGAGTATTAGAGTCATGTGATAGAGTACAAAAATCCAATATGGATTTGATATTCGAGTGACACCATATATCTTTAAACGATGATAACATAAACTTTCAGACGATTTAGACATAGGTGTCAATGATTTTGTGTTGGCATGTTGAATTGTTGAACCAAACATCATGTTATAATTCAAGTAAATTGAACACAACCCCTTAACACGTTTAGAGTTTCGTCTTGAACCGAGCTCGAATTTAAACTTCTAGAGCTATTAAACAAAATCAAACATACACATAAAATAAAGATCCACTGCAAATTAACAACCGGATATGTTCATCAATGTCTTGAAATCACAAACCATAAGAACAGAAACACAAATTTTAAAAAACTAGTTATTAAAAAGCTTTATAATTCCATTTTCCTCCCACTAAAATTTTACAAAAATGGAATATTATTCACGGTTCATATTATACATAGACTGGGGAGAAAGCCACAACGTAGAAGATGGTAACCAATCACATAAATCAAAACACAAACGGTGTTGGTGAAAAGGCTGGTAGCGCGAATGCATCACTCGATTTCCTGCAATTTATTCTAACATTAATAAATAATAAGCATGATGAACTATGAACAAATCATATTAAAACGAATAGTTACATTAGAGCCAAAATATAGCAAATCGAGATTCTGATTCAGTAATATGATAACTGCATCTTAATTTAGCTAAACTTCTAATTTTGAGAAAAGAATTTGTATGAAAACTTTTAACGATAGCTTCTTATTGAGGGGTGTAAACGAGACTAGTCGAGCCCAAACCTATATAGAAGTTTAGCTCTACTATTTAACTTTAATAGAGCCCCAGTTCAAGCTTAAGAGTAGGTTTTCTTAACTAGATCTTGATTTGTTTATTAGCTAAAAGTTATTAAATTATTTTATGTCTATTTTTTAATCATTTCGATATATATATAGGGGAAGGATAAATTGAAAACCCTCTTGAGTTGAGAAAACCTGGAAACCCACGTAAAAAAATCATTATTTTTTTTTGAAAAAAATAACCAATGTAAAAAAACATGTTTTTAAGCATCTTGGGCCAAAAAAATATAAAAACGCCGAAGGGATTTTTTTTTTAAAAAATAAACAAAGTTGCTAAAAAACATATGTTTTCTGCTATTTGCTGTTATAAAAGCTGTTGTAAACATGTGTTTTCGCAGCTTTGTTTATTTTTTTTTAAAAAAAATCCCTTCGGCGCTTTTATATTTTTTTTGGCCAAAAACACTTAAAAACATGTATTTTACATTGGTTATTTTTTTCAAAAGAAAAAATCATTTTTTACATGGGTTTCCAAGGTTTTCTCAACTCACATGGGTTTTCATTTTATACTTGACCTTATTTTATATTTTATAATTTTTACATAAGCTATGCACATATTATTCAGTTATTTTACGGTAACTTTATAGTAAAATAACTAATGATTATTATATAAATTTATAATTTTATAATTATAAACTATTTAAAAAGAGTAGCGGCACAGCTCGTTGTCCATTTACCCACCACTGACGTGTAATTCTTATTAGGGTGTTCAGAATTCGATTCGGATTCGAAAAATTCGAAATTCGACTTAGTTCGATTCGATTACCAAGAATTCGATTCGATTATTAAGAATTCGAATTCGATTCAATTCGAATTCGAGTCCAGTAAATCGAATACGAATCGAATACGAATTTATGATTTTAAATTCGATTCAATTCGAAATTCGAATAAAAAACTGTACATGTATATTTTTTAAATATATATACACACATACACATTATTATATACACAAATTTACACATTGAAAAAAGAACTTTTAAATTTTGGTTCAAACTCTAAGAACCATCAGTGTTTACAACTTTTACCATAACCATATTTTACAAGTTTACCTTATACAACACAAAACTCTAACAACCTATACTCTCTACTATTTTTACTATTCCCGTATTTGACATATTGTTAGTTATCAGTTTCGTAGATTTGTATTTTATATGTTAAAAATATGAGTTTGTATTAATTTAAAATTAAAAATAAAATAGTTTATTATTTATGGTGAAATTTGAACTAAATCGAATTTATTCGAATTCGATTCGAATTCGAGTTTCTTATTCGAATCGAATACGAATCGAATAAATTGAATTTTAAACGAATACGAACGAATACGAATTCAGGTAAAAAATATTAAAAATTCGAAAAATTCGATTCGAATAATTCGAAAATTCGTTATTCGATTCGTTGAACACCCCTAATTCTTATTAGTTTTTAATGAAAAAGGAACTACTTTACGGTAAAAAAAAATTATACCTCTTACATAAGCTACCGTACATATTATTTAGTTATTCTTACCATAATTTCGTATGTAAATAAATAATGATTATTATATAAATACATATTTAATACATTAAATAAAAATTATACAAAATTAAAAGCTTCTGAGTTAGGTTGTGTATATTATCTAAAGTTGGCTCGAAGCCTCGAATAAATGAGCCTAATAAAAGCCGAAGCTTTTACTATTCATTTAACCATCTAAAGCTGGCTCGAAGCCTCGAACTTATTTATTAAATGAGCCTTAGTAAAAAGCCGAAGCTTTTTACCATTCATTTAACCTCATTTGGATTCAATTTTTTAGCAAGCAATCTCAAGTTTAAAAAAACATACCGGTGATCAAACTCATACGAATCGACCGAATTTTCCCCGCCAATTTACTTCTAATCAACGGTTTCCTCTCACTTTTGAACCCAGAACCCGATTGAGCATTCGCCTTCCGCGCTTCACGGACCGAAGCGTCTTCGTCGATCGCCGCCAGGGCCGGGCGCCAGTTTTTCCTCGATTTACCTTGCGCCATACGCCGGCGGCGAGTAGGAGCCTCGTCGGCGGCGATGGTATGAACCGCAGGGTTAGCGCTGAGCAGGAAGTGAGCTCTGGAAAGAACCGCTTCATACAGACGATTCAATCCCTTCCTCTGTAG
>JAUTDX010001462.1:0-76586 GCA_030844895.1 Ambrosia x helenae | reverse complement strand
CAGATCCATATCCAGAATCCGAACTGAGGTTTGGCTCCTTTTCGATCAAATCATATAACATAACAATAAACTCTTTTAACACCAAACTATATAGATATGCAAGAACAATATATGAATTTCGTATCTCAATCTTAAAAGACATGCATCCCATCGAAATACAAACTCGGCCAAAAACAAAAAGGATTATGTTGATTAAAATAAGTTAGCCAAAAATAATGATTAAACACGGTTTATTTTTAGAAACACAACAATCATAATTCAATAATCTCAGTGAAGAAGATACATACCTAAAAGCAAGAATGCATAAAAAGAAGAGTGATGAATGTTGGTTGGAAGATTTGTTAGTGAGGAATTGAGAGTGTGATGGAAGAATGTACACAATTAAAATATAGAAAAGAGTATTTATAGGGACTAACTTGGAGCTCCATATTCAATATGGATACCTCAAACCCTCTCTAAGTCCTTGATTCAACCCAAGTGACCTCAATTATTATATAGATAGATGTTTTGCAAAACTAGCTGATGGCTGTATCTAGCAAAATTGAATTTTATTATGGGTATGTTTGGCAAAACTAGTTGTGACTGGTGACTGAAAGCTGGTAGCTAATAGCTGTAGCTTTTTAAATATATTTTGGTATTTGACAGAGTAGCTGAAGCTTTTAATAAAATGACTAAATTGGACATAAATAAAAGCTTGTATGCATGTTTTTTTAATGGTAAAATGGGTATTTATGTCATTTTATTCATTAAAAGCTTGTAACTAGTAGGACTTTTTTCTTAAACGCTAGTACTAGTAGCGTTTCAATATAAAGTTTTTTCCCCTAACCTAAAAGTTTCAGGTTTTTTTAACTAAACAATGTTTTTTATTGATTAGAAGATTTTTTTTTTAAATCTTAAAGCTAGAAGCTCATAAAAGCTCTTAAAATACATACCCTATGTTAATAGACACATGTACACATGTCAACTGATTGATTAAAAAGTTTTAAAACTCATTTAACTATTTTGTAAAATCTCATTACTCATTAGTGAAGCTGTCCATTCTGGTGAATTTAATTTTAGAAAAAAGAAAAAAAAAACAATCAGCTTGTGTACTACTATCTAGAAATCGATAAGAGATTGGAAAAATGATGACAACAAAAAAACAAGCCTTAGTTTGAATTTTCACATATCAAGTGCAAGTGGTAACAACAACAACGTTATTGCACAAACACGTCAAACCACGTCAGATACAGCTTATACTTCATCTTCTCATGCACTCCTATAAATTATCCTTATTATCATGCCACCTTAAATCATTGCCTCTTAAGTTTATTTCCCACAAAATATCTCCTTATCTTCCTTCGTCCCTCTGCTCTGTTTCCAAACTTATGGCGATCACAGAGCACAGGGATATCGAGAAAGGAGATAACAAGGGTCTTGAGGATCTCCTCGAGCCGTTTTTCGATGATGGTTTAAAAAATGTACAAGATGTTAAAGAAACTGGTCAGAATGGTTCGATATCGATGGTTTTGTTAAGCACTGCTGTTGCTGTTTGTGGCTCGCTTGAGTTCGGCTCGTGTGTAAGTGAAAACTGTTTGGTTTGTTGTGAAGAATGAGAGTTTTGTTTTACTGATTTTGAAGTTGTTTTTGCAGGTTGGATATTCTGCTCCTGTTCAGTCTGGTATCAGCATTGATTTGAATTTGTCTGTTGCAGAGGTTTGTTTTTTTGGTTTATATATTTTTTTGGATTAACTGATGGTTTAGGAATGAGACTGGTATTTTCAAAGTTTTGCTAGAACATATTGTACTTTTACGCTCTTATGTAGTTCGCTCTCTTGACCAGCGAACTGCATAGAAGTACAAGATGTTCTAGAAAACTCTCTAAATAACTGGTCTCATTATTAAAACCACCTACTCGTCCAAATATATTGGTTTTTTTAACGTAAAATCGATGTTGCAGTATTCTCTCTTTGGATCAATAGTAACGATTGGCGCGATGATTGGAGCCATCACAAGTGGTAGAATTGCAGACACGATTGGCCGAAAAGGGTATGGAATTTGATAATTTTGTATAGTTTTGTTTAGCCTTATTTGGGATTTGCTTTCAGTCTTTTTGTAGTTTGTTGTTTTTCTTGATTTGTACTATGGAACAAACCATGAAAAAACGTAGTATGGTACCACAAGAACACATGTCATATATATAACTGTTTTAAACGTATATATGTTCATTAATTAATTCTTGTGTTTCAAATTTCCTTCACAAATTTGGGGATAATATAATATAGATTCAAAGTTTATCATCTTACTAATTTGTGAATAACATATATAGTTAAATAAATGAAACAAGGCCAATATAATAATTACAATATGTGAGCGATTGGATGTCACTACACTTTATTGTCCAGGCTAAGGTTTCGAGAATTAACCGTGTGTTTGGGTGTGGCTGTATAGCATTTCTTTTTTCTTATCTTTTATAAAGTCGAATATTTTTTTTGTTTAACTTTAATAATGGTTAGTCTCTATATCTTACAATATGATTAGTATGTTCCCAAGACTTAAGAAGCATGTGAATTTGCAAATTTAATAAAATATGAAAACAGTAAATAAAATATGGAGTTTGGAGTACTAAATGAATAAGAAAATGAGATTTTGAAGGAAAAAGTATCTAAAACAATTTGGAAATCTGACCCGACCACCTGTTCCGGATCACCCGGTTCAAATGGGGAATGGTTAAGAAGGCTAACTGGATCGCTTCCATAGCTGGTTCTTGGTCTGGTCCGGTTTTTAAAACATTGGTTTTCAAATATATATAAGCATGTGCACATGGTCAAACTAAAACCATGAGTTAATGACCATCATAATTTATAAATATGTAAATATAAAAGACAGAATCTGGCTTTTAATTTCTAATTATATACACATGCATGATTGGCATAAAATGTGCTTCTATTATCTAATGTTATCTGAAACACACTGATGATGTTTTGTTGTTGAAAACAGGCCATGACATTATCAGCAGTTTTCTGTATGGCAGGATGGCTGGCAATCTTTAGCAGCATGGTAAATTACAAATTAAGGTTATTTTGTGTATTTTGGTCATGTAATTTAATCATTTACTTGATTCTTGTTGATATGATGATTAATTTAGGAATCCCTTTTACTTGATGCGGGCCGGTTCTTCACTGGATATGGCATAGGATCTTCTCTTTTGTGGTAGAAGTCCAAACCTTGTATCAATTTTTATTAATTATTTGTTTTAGAGTTTACATAAGTGTTTATATCGCGCATATACATATACATAGGTTCCAATATATATTGCGGAAATAGCACCAAAAAATCTTCGGGGGGCGCTCACGACTCTCAATCAGGTTAGAATCATGGCTAGAATGCTTAAATAGTTAAATTTCATAACTTTTTTGGGTAATTAACAGGTATTTAATTATATGTTAATTTGTGCAGCTCATGATTGTTACTGGTTCTTCTATATCATTCTTGTTGGGAACAGTTGTTTCATGGAGAACATTAGCTTTAACCGGTATGTAAAATATCAAAACTTCAAGTTTTTACTACTTTTTATGATAAAACAAATAATTAAATATTACTCGATCGATTTTCAGGACTCGTCCCTTGCATTCTTCTGCTTGTTGGCTTACTGTTTATCCCAGAATCACCTAGATGGCTGGTATGTTCTGAATACATTAAAGATTTTTGAAGATTTTATAGCGTAGATCATATTAACGTTATATGGATATTTTTAATATAGGCTAGGTTGGACGTGAAGCAGAATTCGAACATTCTTTACGCAAGCTTCGTGGTGCAAAAGCAGACGTCTTAGCTGAGGCCGACGAGATACATGTATGCGCATAATCTGATCTTGTGTATATTTCTGTTTCTTTTTATTTTTAACTTAAGTTCTAGCTTTTTATTAACACATAATCGCGAAAAATTACATCAAGATAGCGGGCAGGCAGGCAACAAGCTGCGCCGCCACCCTAAATGTTTGCATTGTTCTTTTTCTTATAACCAAAATGACTAAATATTTGCATGTTCTTTTGTAGGAGACTATACTTACACTTCAAAGTCTTCCTAAAGCTAGACTATTGGATTTATTTGATGCCAAATACATCAAAGCAGTTATTGTAAGCAACAAATGATTTTCATGTCTTTTGTAATATAAAGGTTAGAAAACTTGAAGCGCTGATCTTAATTGATTTATGACTTTTTCTCCTTACGTTTTAGATTGCTGTCGGTTTAATGGTATGTCAACAATCTGGAGGAATCAATGGTATAGGATTTTATGCGAGCGAAACCTTTCAAACCGCTGGTACATCCACATCACGACTTTTAAAACCTTTTTATGCACCGCATTCACGCTCTTTAGTTAATAAACTGAAAATTGTTTTGCACAGGACTTTCATCAGGTAAAGCTGGGACAATTGCTTATGCCTTGATTCAGGTTTGTCTAATTAGTAATCTAAAGTCTAAACCATTTTTTTTTTATTTTTTTTATATAATATTATACTTAATATTGTCATTGATAAATGTAGATACCTGTAACCATGCTTGGTGTGGTCTTAATGGACAAATCTGGAAGAAGGCCCTCCTTATGGTAAATATCTTTGACTTACAAAAAGTCAAAATGGAACTCATTTATCACCAATATTAACTGTTTTCCTTCTCATGTTATCAGGTATCTTCATTTGGGACATTTCTTGGTTGTTTTCTTGCTGGGACTTCATTTTTCTTCAAGAGCCAAACAGTTTTCCTTGAATGGGTCCCGCTTCTTGCGGTTTCGGGTGTTCTAATATTCATAGCATCGTTTTCAATCGGGATGGGAGCTGTACCTTGGCTGATCATGTCTGAGGTAACCATAAGTTAACTCACCATACCAATGTTATCACAACCGGACTAACCGTCCAACTTAGTTTTAATTAACATCACGCGTCACAATGATTATGGTTAACATTTTCCTTTGGCTTCACAGATATTCCCATTGCACATAAAAGGCGCTGCAGGGAGTGTATCCGTGTTAGTGAACTGGTTTGGTGCGTGGGCAGTTTCGTACAGTTTTAACTTCCTCATAAATTGGAGTCCGGCTGGTACGTTTTCTCCATCCTTCGGGTTTTCTAATTAGTCTCACGTTATTATTTTAATCTAAGATAGCTCGTTCGACCTGTTTTGTTTTGATATAGGTACATTTTGGTTGTTTTCTGGATTTTCCCTTGTCACAATTATCTTTGTAGCGAAAGTAGTGCCCGAAACAAAAGGAAAAAGCTTAGAAGAAATCCAAGTCTTGATCAACAAATAATTATGGTCGTTTTTGTTGTAACTATGTTAGTTGTAGGTAGATATATATATATATAAATGTAACGTGGGCGATATGGTTACTATAGCATTTAGTCTTTTCTTAGCTAATCAGCCTAATCTCTTTCATTATTCGGTTATTTTTATATAACTAGGTGTATATATTCATCAAGACAACTTGTCAAAAGTCAAAACTGAAAAACTCTATAAAAACTAAAGCCAACAAAGGTCATACAATTCATATCATATGGTATACAACATATGACTTCAAATGAGCTAAGTTGTGTCTTGAGCTCCACTGAAACATCTTAATATCTTAGCGTTAATCTTGTTTTGATTCGAAAGCTCAACGAGTAATCATTCTGAGTACTCGAGGATGGTTAGAGTTCAATGTCTTTAGCTATCAAACTATGCTAAATTAAGCAAGCTCAGTTTGTGCTACGCTTTATAAATGGAGTATTTTGCTGAAATGAAGGTGTATCCTAAATAGAGTAATTTGTTGGTATCGTAAGCCATACGAGTGATGGTGTCGTACCAGTATCATGATGAACCAAACTGTTTCCAGCTGAACATCAGTATTGCCACCGGCATTATTGGAACCAATACTGATATTCGTTTTTTTTTTTTTGGATTTTCACTTTCGGTATCTATAGTGAGTGCCACCAGTAGTATTATCAATTACATGATACGATAATGTGGACAAAACTGAGACACAACAACATAATAGAACACAACTTGTAGTCCATATATGTATGTAATCAAAATATACAATATAAAAAGCCCATTTCTGTTACATTTATCTAAAAAAACAAACTGCTTTGAATCCAGTTTCCACTGGTTTTCAGCCTTTTACCCTTTAAAGGCGACTCGCCTAGCACAAGCTACACGTTACCTGACCCTATTGGTTAGCAGGGTATTGGTGGGATCCAGTGAGTTTACCGGTACTCACGGTCAAAAAAACAAACCGCAAATCCAAACATTCAACCAAATAATTTACATCAACCAAATACTTAATAAAAAAAACCCAAAAGCAACACTCACTGTGGTATCTGGTTGCCTCCTATCTTGTCGATAAAAACGCTAAGTTTAAGTGGCATGGTAATGAAAAGTGTCTCCTTTTTTTTTTAATTATTATCTTCTTTTGGGATCATATTATGAACACTTTGTTCTGTAGGTGTTCCTGGAATAAAAGGTACAAAACCACGCCCACCAAAAACCGGACGCATGAAAGCATCATCAAACATCCTCCAGTAATAGTGAACCGTGTGAGAAGGTGTTGAAAGAAGCACACGTAGAGTTGACGGGCGGAGCACCGACCCATTTTGACCCGGTTCTGCTTCTGGGTTCCACTCATTTCCTAAAAGAGGTACAATGAAGGATTTAGGACTTGTTGGCTCACAAGAAGCCATTCTGGACATGTTTTTAGATGAAGGCAATAACAATCTCACTAGAGGCTTTGTCATTAGACCAAATACCTACAAAAAAATATAAAATATATAAAAATTAATATGAATTCTTACTAACATTTAATGTCAAAAAAAAATTAAAAAAAAAATTACCACTGTACTAAACAGAACAACGGTGATGGTACTTGTTATCATGATCGCATTCCCACGTAGTTTTGTGTGACCTGACCTTGTGAACTGCGACGTAAAGAATATACATTTGTTTACCAAATATGAAACCATAGCATAAGTCATTAAAATGCAATTTTGTTACTAACAGGTGAAATATTAAAGCCATCAAAGTATGCAACAACTGACCTGGTTATAGGCAAGGGCCATAGAAACAGCACCTCTCATAAGACCAGCCCACCAAATCAAAACCTTTAAAAAAAACCGTTACATTAAAACTGTCGACGATTGGCTTCTGGGAGTTGAAACATAATGTTCAAGTGAAGAAAGATCATACTTGTTGTGCACCGGTGATTTTTTCATTTTTGTTCTTCTTTGTCAGATTGGATAAATATGATAATGGGAAGACAAAGCATCCTCTTCCAACCATAACCAACCCCAATAAAATGGAGCTCACTCCAATTGATCTTCCGGGGCTGACAGATCAAAAAGAAAAAGACGGTGATGATGGCTGTTTAAGAAACGAAGATGGATAATCGAAAAAGAAAACAAATGAAACAACACCTGTCTTGTACAAATTTCCATTTTTCGATATCTAACGCATCCATACCAACATAAAGAAAGATAAACAGCTCTGAAATAAATGATAATGTTGCAAAAGCATGCCTGAAAGTGATCATATGATTTAGCGTGACGTTATAATAATCAGTTGTTTGAGTGTTTAAAAAATTATGTATATTCAAAAAATTGATGCATTGACAAGTTTAGAGAAGTGAGCAACATACTTAGTAGTGACTCTTGATTTCTCTGTGACATTATGCCATGTGTAATGAGACATCACAATACCACAGAAGAACACTGTGAGAATGCCACTCAAATAAAATAACTGCAAAAAGTATAAAACAATAATAATTTGAAGGCTATTGAACTATGCAGAGGAACACTTGCAAATTTATGTTAAATCTTACTTCAGCCAACATATATGATAGGTAAGCCATTAAAATCATGATAGCAACTTCTCGATCCGTTGAATGCCTATAATTTAGCAAGCCAAATAAGGTATGTATATTTTTCACATCAAGTATCAGTTTTTTAACCCCCCTAAACAATGATTTTTAAGGGGAAATGTATTGAATCTATATTACCTTCCAAAGTAAAGCCTTTTATAACATATGCGCTTAGTAGCCCAGCCTACAAGAATAGAAGAGACATCTTATGATCAAATTTTGTTCCAAGATGGCATCAGTAAACATTGAAATGTGAAAAAATGTAGACTTACACAAGCTCCTAAAAACGTGCTTGTCACGAATAAATAAAAGAAATTTCCAACTAAGTCAAAGGCATCACTTGTTGTGAATCGAGATAAATCAAAATTTTGGATTGCGTTGAAAATAACAACTGACGTAGCATCATTCACAACGCCTTCACCAAACACCAAACTGTATAATAAAGGGGTCTCATCCTGATTAAGCACCTGCAAAGTGCAAACAGAATCTGTTGCGGAAAAGATTGCTCCTATAGCTGGAAGAAGAAAAATGGTTGAAATTATCAGAAAATGAATATATATTCCCAAAAGGTGATGACTGAAAGAGTTATGTAAGTTATACCAAGAAAATCTCCCAGGTTAAGAGAACCGACATTCATCCTTTTGAAAATGTGTATCGCACCTGTAATGAAAAATAGTCAAACATGTTCAGATAGGCAAATCATACAATTTTCATAAAAAGAATGGATATACATTAAAGTGAAGAAGTTGAGTGTGTACCAAATGATATGATGGTGAAGGATATCGCGGTACCTACAGCACCAAATAGCACAATGGTCATGAAATTGCGAAAAAATTGTTTCTTTTTAACCTGGAACCTGTTGATTTATCAACGCAAAAAAATAAGAAGAATCTACAAAAACAACAGCCAAAAGATATACGTATGTAAGTGCAATGAGTACGCGTATACTTTGAACATGTGCATGTTTCATAAAAGAAAAGGGTCTCATTTTTTTTAATGGTTCAGCTTCTTTGAGCATGAATCGACATAAGTCACCAGGCAAATCGAATAAAGCACAAGGTCGAACCTATTGGGTCCAGTGACCAACATGTAGTCTATTTAACACCACCATAGCAGACAAAACAAAGTGCATATAAGGAATATACCACTAAAGTCGAAATCGCCTCTTCATCATGCAATAAAAATCATATTGTTATTAAAAAGCTTCTAGCTAATATTCCATTTCAATTCAAATCAGACATGACAAGTTAAGAAACAGACTGTTGTCAACCTTAGATTCTTGTTATGTCTCCAACCGATCGAATAACATAATTTTTTTTTTTTTTTTGAAATACGTGATCCTCAATTAAAACAAAATACGAAAATTACATCACACTAGAAGGTAGACGGGCAACAAGCTGTGCCGCCACCCCTTTCTGAACTGTAAAATCTAATAAGAAGCATGCATCATGATGATTTTCATAAATATTGCAAATACTAAAACATACCCTGCATTAAAGATGATTGGAGGAAGAATATAAATGAAGAAAAGATCTTCACTAAATACAAACAGATGTGAATTTGTTCCTCCACTTGTTAATAATATTATAGAACCTGTGCATAGACCCTGCACAGTCAAGTGATCATCAAGATTCATTCTCTTTACTCTTTTGATAAACATCATTGCAATTAAATTAAAAAAATAATAATAATAATAAACAGAAAGATTAAATAAGTATATAAAAACACTTACAAGGACAAGAGCAGTGATGGACTCATTCATCCATCGGCTCTCTTCCAAATAATGGCCAATAACAATGCAAGCACAAAGAAGAGCAACAAAAAGATTCATATTAACAACCGAATCGTATTCGGAGGTAGCTAGTGTACCATTCTTCATCTTTCCGAGTAATAACAATAAATCAGCCCACATTGTAGTAGACAATTGATCACATAAGCTCTTCACACTGCAACACAATTGATATATAAATAAATAAATAAATGAAACTCAGTGTAAATCATAATCATGAGAATTTTGAACGAACGTTAGGATTTCAGTCTTTAAAGAGAGAGAGAGAGAGAGAGAGAGAGAGAATGGAGGATGAAGAAGAGAGGCAGGTATGTGTATATTCATATATGGAGGGAGGGAGAGAGAGAGAGAGAGAAAAAGGAATAAGTTTAAATATTGCTCTAGAATATTATACCATCATCAACAATCTAAAACTTTTATAAATTTGGTCTTTTGTAACTTTTATAGTTACTTCCCGAGTACTCGCTCTAAGGTAGGTCATCGAGTACTCCGAGTACTCTCCGCATAGGCCGATTTGACCCCCGAGTACTCCTCTGATTAGTCCAAGTACTCGCTCCAGGGAAGGTCGCCGAGTACAAGCCCAAACCGAGTTTTTTTTTTTCAATTTATCACCATTTTTAAACATGTAGATAGATATATAGACACACATAAGTGCTACACATAAGCTAAATAGGTAATGCATGGAACCAATTAAAAAAGAACTGTCAAAAAATCGTCTTGTATCGCATTTAACATATATTAGAGTGGATTTTTGAAGACTTGTAAAAAGATAGTGAAAAGGTACATTTTGGTTATAAACTAAGATTGCATTTTGAAATGGATTTTTAGATTATTGCGGTTTGAAAACGCAAATAATAAATTTTTAATGTTTGAGGTTGAGTTTTGAAATAGATTTTTAGTCTACCAAAACGCAATAATCTAAAAATAGCTTCAACCCTGCTTTTCCAAAAAGCATAACCCGTTTTGAAAAATCAATCTCAAACACCCTCTAAGATTCTTTGAAGACTTAGCTTTATTTAAATAAGATTCTGAGATACATAAAAATCATGAGAAGATTGTATTTTTAAACTTGAAATATGTTAAACACATTATTTATGTAATTCGTTTTAAGTAGAAAAGCTGTATCTCACTCTTTTTTAGCTCTCATCCATAAAACAAGGAAATTTTGATTCTCTTATAAGACTATATGGTGTGCCTCCCCTTTCCCCCAACTCCCCCAAGTGCCACATCAGCGCCACATCATTTCCCCCATTTTCTCCCCCAAAGTTTGGAAATGCCTTCCCCCAATTCCCCCATTCTCCATTCTTTTTTTATTATTTTATATAATAATATTATATATAAAAGTATGAAAAAGTTAGGAAATAATATTATTATATATAATAAAATATAATAAAAAACAAAACGGGGAGAAGGGGGATTTACCCCGGTTTCACCAAAAAAATTCCGGGGGGCGGTGTTTCGTCTTCTCCCCGTGTCCACGTCTGCACCCCGGATTCATTCCCCGCAAGCACACCATATAGTCTAAGTATATTTATAGCTATGTGATATTCATTCTATGATTAAGCATCTATCTTGTGATTTTATTTACACTATCCTTTTATACATATTTAAATAGGGACAGTAATTTTATAGCTAAACTTGTTAAGTTATTTTGGCCATTTTTAAAACTTTTTACATTATTGTTTTCCCTAAATAGATCTATTACATGTTTTACAATAAATAATTGTAATAAAAAAAACTATTTTGAGTGAAACACAACAACAATAAAATTCATAAATTTAAATTTTAGGACTCGTTATTAGGAGAAAAAAAGGAATTGGAATAGAAGATTTGAAATGGTTGGAAAGGTGATAATTGGTTGGAGTGGGAACGGGAAGAATGTACGAAGAATAGAATAAAAGGACTGAAAAAAGAAGAAAAGAAAAGTCAGAGGACCCACTAGTAAATAATAATGTCTAACTGTCGATACACGCACTCATTTCCTTTTTTGTTTGCCTTTGTGCTCACCACTTATTACTCTCATAGACTCATGCTTTAAAGTTTTGAGGTTTTTTTTTTAGTTTTTTTAATAACACCAGTCTTATAATCTAGTATCCTAGTCCAAACTCTGTATCAATGTTTACCGTAAGCAGAGACACTAAGGTTACATATCTTAACGTTTCTTTTTTATATGCAAGTGTTCGGCTTAAGGAGCAACCTTAGTATTTTGGGCCTTATTAAGGCGTCATGTTTGCTCTTCACCACACAACGTTTTTAAGAAGTCCACATTGTCATAAAACCTAGAAGCTAGAAAAATATAATTTTTTTTTTTGGAATTTTACTAGACATTTTTTATTAAAACATAATCGCGAAAAATTACATCAAGATAGCGGGCAGGCGGGCAACAAGCTGCGCCGCCACCCCTTTCTGGACGACAAACCCTAGCCTACTAAAAACGAACCCCTGCCCCCCCCCCCCCCCCCCCGGAGTCGAGACACTGCTATGAATAACCTGTTGGACTCTGGACAGGAAACGGATGGCTTCCGGTGCCAAGGAGCCGAAGGTATCAAAAGCCAGGGGTACGAAAACGTGTTGGTTCTCCTCACAAGCTTTAGCATGCTTCTCAACTTTCTTCGCTTCTGCTTTCCGCACCGCTTGCCCTACTACAAAGCCATTATCCCTCAAACCAACCAGGGGAGATACACCTGTTAGGTCGACACAAAGCGTGATTAATATTACAAGCTTTCATGTTCTACACATTGATATAAAGTTCTTCGGATTTAGAGTTTAGATTAAGGATGAAGTATGTTTAACCTCTTTCACTTTTTACACCTCTTTAGTTGTAAGATGTGTTCATGTGACATATTTGTGTATGTATGTTTGTTTTCATTATTCGGATTGTAGGATGTATGTTTTCTTCGTTTAATACAATCATTGTTAAACGTTAATCAGTTATCCGTCACTTTTTGTGTATCAATATAGTTTTCCATAAGTATCAAGCAAGTTTTGGATAATCATCATCTACTAATTTTAATTAAGTATAAAAACTTAACCATACAAAAAAATCAAAAGTTAAGGCTTTTTTAACCCAAAAGCAAACTTTATTATATGGTCATTAAAGTTTAAAATTATCAAAAATAAGAATAATACTTTTCTTTGGTGTGGTTTAATCCAAGTTGGTTAATAAGGAACAACAAGTAACTCGGGTCGAAATATTTTAGAAGAGTAATCTAGTAAAAATTCAAGCATCCCTTTAATAAGTTTCAAATGACAAAGTGGATGAAAATTCACAGTCAATATTTGTATATAAGTAATAGTTTATTTAAGAGTTAACTGCAATTTGCATCCCTGTGGTTTAGAGGTGGAGGCAACTTGCATCCATTTTTTAAACCTTTCGCAATTTGAGCCACTGTCCTTGTAATATGCTTGCACTTTGAGCCATTCTGTTAACATTCCATCCATTTAAATGTTAGAGGCAAGGGTATATACGTAATTTTGCCTCACATTGTCAAACACTATATTTCTAAAATGAACAAAGTCAAATATTTATTTTAAACAAGTTCCGAAACTTTTTAATATAGAAATTGAGTTGAACAACAATAGTTCTAACCAAAAGGTAAATCCACACAAACAACTTGAAGAGAAAAATAATCAGAATATAAATTAACATAAATCGCAGGTTCATCATCATTCTACAGGCTAAATTTTACATACACTGCATTTGCTGCTAAAATTCCAAATAAAAAAACAGAGCACAAATATCATATCACTCTTTCTTCCTAGACGACCTCTTGATGACTTGATTGATGCCATTTTTGTTGCAACGTATATGGGGACCTACAAAGGATAAACCGTTTTCATGTCTGACTATTTGCAAATGAAATAAGTTTATAAGCAATAAACAGATATGCAGTTTTGATAAACAATCTCAAACACCCATAACTAAAATCGATCATTTTGTTTTCAAATATCATAGTCTATTTCAAAACAAATCCCAAAAACTCCCTTAGTTCTAAAAACTAACACCGCTTTCTAATTTCAAATTTAAACACTACAAAATTCTAGTTTTAAAATTTAACTAAAAATTTAAACTTTTTTTTTTACTATAGAATAAAATTTAAACAAACCATTCTGCAATTAACTATAAAACGACTTGGAAACTTACAATAAACGGCGTTTAGGTTGAAAGCTTCACCATCTTTACGAATCCTTAATAATTGCGTTGCCATTACTGTAGCGGGTTAGGGCTTTTTTTTTTGTTAAACGATCGTAGCAGGGGGTGTATGGGTCGCTTGTAGCCTGGATGGTCGATTGTTGCAGGTATGGTTGATGTAGCAGGGGTGTTCAACTGTTGCAGGGGTGGTCGATTGTTGCAGGGTTGTTCGATTGTTGCACGACTGGTCGTTGGAGCTGGGCCGGTCGATGTAGCAGGGGGGTCGATTGTTGCAGGGAAATAACAAAGATGGATGGGTTGATGGTAGCAGTGAAAAGAATTTGAGAATTTGATCTGTTGGGGTCGATTGTAGCAGTGGGGCAAGAATTAGTGCTTCTTAGTTAGAGAGATGATGGGTACTATAGTAAATTCCTTTTTCTCTAACGTTTTTTTGGACAGAAAGTTAACAGATGGACTCAAAGTGAGGAGAAACAAAAAATATAGTGGCTCAAATTGCAAACAGTTTAAAAAATGGGTGCAAGGTGCCTCCACCAATAAACCACAAGGACTCAAATTGCAGTTAACTCTTTATTTAAATAGATATTCCAAGTATCTTCTTAAAAAGTAACGTTTTTAGATGTCGTACAGGTTATATAGTCATCTTGTCGTGTTAATGCTTTTAGTGGTTGGAGGTTAAAAAAAGGTTGTCGTCCATGCGGAGTCTGGAATCCTGATTAGCATGTTAACAATTGTAGTTAATTGCTTTTAACAAACTGTCATCATCATTTAAATTTGACTAATGTCATACTTGCTTCTCTAACATGTTTTTGTATACTTTATCTTTGTTTAAATAATTTCTTTTTGGTTGGATTATATATCCAACAATCCGGTTACCAACACTAGTAGAAAAATGAAACTTCTGACACCATTTTCCGTGGGAAACGCATCACAAATCGCGGTTTTTGATGAATTTGTGACGAAGTACGTATGTAGCAAAACCACTCGTACGAAATTGGTTTGTTACACATTTCCTAAGCATTTTCGTACCCATTTCCAACATAATAGTGGCGTCGGAGATTGCTACACATTTCCGGCTGGTGAATCGTTACGTCTTTCCGCGAAAAACACCCCACAATAACAAACGGGATAAGTTAAAATACACTTATACAGGAAAGCAGAAAATTAGTGAAAGATGTACTATAAATTTCAATGTTAGAAAGACTTAACGATTCACCAGTGTAAGTGTACTGTTAGCGAATATATTAATGTTGAAGCTTCAGTTTTGAGGAGAGAAACAAGAGGACTGACCCCTGGACGACCGGGACCGGTTCTCATGGGTCTGAGATTGGACAGCAGTGGTGGGGTTTGGTGAGGGAGGTGGTGGTGGGGTCGATTGGGCAGCAGCAACCACTAAAGAACCTTCCAAAACATCACGAGCAACTCTCCTTTTCTGATCATTCATCAGCATTTCACATGCATCCTCCATAGGGGAAGCGAGTTATTCATCAAGGAACCCATAGTATCAAACTCTGAAGGCAAGCCACGAACCATCTGGAGCACAAGTCGTTGATCAGTAATCGGAGTGTCGACTATGTCATTCAACTGGTCGGCCACTTCACGAAGCTTTTACATGTATGCTTCTAAAGACGGTTGGGATTTCAAGGTCATATTTACGAATTCATGTTCCAACACAGCTATCCGAGCCCCTTTGTTGTTGTGAAACTGGTTTTGAATACGAAGCCAGGCTTGGTGAGCCGTGGCGTCACCAGCTGGAAGAATCTTAGCCAAAAGGTCATCAGAAAGTGTCCTGTAGATCTATTGGAGAACGATAGAGTCGATCTCGGACCAAGACGCATATGTGGGATCAGTTTTTGCAGGTGGCGGCGTACCCTCAATGTGATCCAACACCCGATAGTCGCGGGCGTGAAGCTGAAACAGACAAACCTAGGAGTTGTAGGACACCTTGACACCGTCAAGCTGTGTTTTAAAAAAGCGCGCTTAAGCGCAAAGCGCATCTAAGCGCCACTCTGTGCGCCTTATGTAACACTAGGCGAGCATTTTCTGGTTCTAGTTAACGCACGGTAAGACTGAAATTTCTCTCTCTTTCTGTCAAATCACTAATACGCATACATATATCCATGAACCATTTTCTGAAATTTCTCTCTCGGTGATGTATGGGGATGGAGGATACGATGGTGATGGTTACGGTATACAGAGGACACGACGGTGATGGTGATGTATGGAGATGGAGGATACGATCGGTGATGGAGGTGATAAAGAGGATGAATATGTTGATGGATAGGATGGAGATGGTGATACAGAGTTGATGAAGCGGATTTTGAGTTTTTTTTTTTCTTTTGTTTTTATATATTATTATTATGTGTAAAAATAATTGATTGTTGGGTAAAGAATCAGTGGAGTGTTGCCTCCAAAAAACGGTTTCAGTGAAATGAATCAGTGAAGTGGTGTGGCAGTGTAAGATTCGTGTAAATCAATGAAGTTGAAAATGTTTCAGTGGAGCACCGCGCCCCTCTAATATGTATGTTGTGGTTTTTCTACCTACGTTTTTTTTAAATGAATTAAGATGGATTATGAGATGATCCCCTGCCCAGCTGGTTTGAGGTAGGGTGGGTTTTCCTTTAGGGGTTCTCATTCTGGGAGTAGGTCACAGGTTCGATCCATGCACACCACAAAAAAATTCCCCGTGAAGGTTTGAGCTTAGGCAAGAAGGACACCGGTGTATGAGTAGGGATTCGAACTTGGGACCTAGAGTTGTACAAGGATTTTCACTGAACTAAAACTTAAAAAAGGATGGATCATGATTTACCTTGCATATTTTTTTATCCTAAAAATGCATATATATCTTTTTAGATTTTAAAATTTTGCTATTACGACAAACTTTATTTTTTTTATTTTCGTGTGACACTAATAAAAAATGCAAGACTTTCCTTACAACTCTCAGACTGATCAACGCTCATCACGTATATTCCTTCCATAAGTCTAACCTACACAAATAAAGAATTTGCTTTCATTCTTTAGAGGAAACAATTTTCATAAGTTATGTTACACCATCAACATCCCGCCACAACGCACGGGTAAACTCGTTTCTTTACAAAAGTCATCCCATCACCCCAACTGCACCTCTCCCTCTTTCTTTATCTGCCACAACGTTCAGCAAAACCCACTCTTATTTGCTACTGAAACAAAACACATATCACACATTTGTAGCATCATCAAAACTACCTCCATCCATTGTGTTTGTCCTCTTTCTGTCTCTCCAATTTTCCCCCCAAACTTTTGCTTCCGCCACAGCCCGTTCCCGATCAAGGTCCCGGCTCGTACGCGCCAGACTGTTCTTTTGAGAATCTGTGTCATCCACCACACCCCATTTCCGACCCGACCCGCCAGCTCCATTACTGCTTTCACCATCCCCGGCCTCAGGACGAGTGTTTATTCTTCTGTAATCGGGGGAATTTTTGTAAGCGGATGGGGACCCGTGTGGGCGTGGCTCACGCATGGAGTCTTCAAGGCTGTCCAGACCACCATCACTAGGGTTCCTGCGGTCTGCCCGGCTCCTGGGAGTGCCCGCCCCGCTGCCTCGCTCGGCTCGCGCTGCTTCAGGGTCATAGGTCTGTGAGGCTAAGTAGGTTAAAGCGGTCACAACATCACCTATTAGAGGCCGTGTGGCAGCTTGTTCTTGTAAACACATTGCTGCTACTGCAAGCGCTTGGTAAAGCCCTCTCACTGGATAACGACCTTGCAACAACGGATCAGCCATTTTTGGGAATTTCCTCCTGTCTTTGAAAAGTGGCCGGGCCTACAAATTGCGTAAAAATAGTGAAATACACACACTCAAAGAATACCAAATACCGAGTTTTATTCAAAATATTGTTCTTAAAACAGTTAGAAAATAACTAATTGTTCACCGAATAATATTTTGGGTCAACTCACCAAATAATTACCTGTTTTTGAGTTTGAACCCGTAAACAGCCTGGCCTATTCCGTTTGACCACCTCTACATTGCTAATATCAAATGAATTAGTAACTTACCCAAGCAACAAGATTATGTTCTCCAGGAGCACGGGTATTATCAATGGCCTTGCGTCCAGTGATAAGTTCAAGAAAAACGACACCAAAGCTGTAGACATCGGACTTCAAAGTGAGTTGACCAGTCATGGCGTATTCAGGAGCACAGTAGCCGTATGTGCCCATAACCCTGGTGGAAACGTGTGTTTTATCACCTACGGGCCCCAATTTTGCAAGCCCAAAATCAGAGAGTTTAGGGTGAAATCCTTGGTCAAGAAGAATGTTGGATGATTTTAAGTCTCTGTATATGACTGGAGGGTTTGCTTTGTCATGTAAATATTCCAAACCCTTGGCTGCACCAGCAGCTATTTTCATCCTTGTGTTCCAGTCCAACGGTTCTTTATCTGGTGGAAGATCTGGAAAGAAAAAAGCACCATAGTTGTAAGTTGAACAAGTTCCAAGTAGTTTCAAGTTTCAACACGCTTACATAATCGGGGTTTTACTTCAATCATTGAACGGGTCAAATCAAGAAACTTAGCTAAAAGGTAACAGGCTGAACGTCTCCCAAAGTCCATAATGATCATACAAAGTACTAAACAGTTTTATTCAAAAACTGTGATTATGAATGGTTTCTAATCATATACAACACAATAGTTATTTACTGGACATGAAGGTATTTGTGGGTCAAGACAACCCAACCTAGCCTATTTCAACCATACTACAAATGACCATTCGCCCAACAAGCCACCCCTAGTTGTAACTTGTAAGCAAGTCTGTATACGACTTTAAGTGCATGTCATGGAACTATAGCCTAATGAGCATAAACAAATGCAGTGACACATGGCGTTTCAGGTTAGGTCAAGAGGTATTTAAGTGCAAAACTATATTTCAGATTGTTTGGTATTTTACAGCCAAAATATATGAAGGAGCTGGTAAGGAGTCACCATAAACTCAAAGAAAACCAAGATAATCAGTATATCACCAATCTCAAAATGGATCAAATCCTCTATGAGGATATGCAAACACGTCCACTTATGGACTTATTCACTTATTCCCTTATAAATTATGCAGCATAAGTGCATAACACAAGCTACGAACAAGAACAATGTATAGCTCAACAAACTCAAATCAAGGATAAACAGATCATAGGTCAACCATGGTCATATGCAACAACAGTAACCACGTGATATCAATGTCCATTTATTCGAAAGGTGGTACTTGTTGTTGAAGTGTACTGTAGACTATGCAGTCAAAGGTGCTGTGCTGCTGGTGAGGCGCAGCAAAACTGCCTTGCGTGCAGCAAGGCGTGAAAAATCTGTAAAAAACGAGCCTGAATCTGCAAAAAAAAACCCGTCTGAACTGGCCTAAACTAATCTAAAAACAGTCTAAACAAGCCAAAAACCAGTCTAAACTGAGCTAAAACAGCTAAAATGGATTGTTTATAATGCCCTTACGCTTTTTTAGCATCTTGTGCAGTTGTGCCTAGGCGACAGGGCAACAGGCTCACCCTGTGCGCCTTGAGCCTTTGACTACCTAGACTATAGAATTGGCAAATAGCGATAAATGATTGCTAATCGTATGATTATGGCGCGAACAGGGTTTCTTTCTTTTTTTCATGAAAGCTTAGGTTCTAATATAATTTAAAGATAGTTCTAATACAATGTAAAGTATATACTTTGGTGTGATATTATTATTCAAGCCTAAATCTTTGAGAGCTTTCAAAGATCCAACACCTTTGAATTGTGACTAACATAGTATAATCTAACTTTACCATGGTCGTGAGACCTTCAATCAGCAATACATGCAAATATGCAATGAACAAATAAATTCAAATTTGCATGAATGCTAAAGAAAAGACATACAGGAAGTAGCATGAATGCTAAAGAAGGGGAGAAAAAGAATGCTCAGATAGAGTGCAATAGATGATGAAACTGAGACAGTTTAAAAGGCATTCTTTTATATTTACAATGGCACGTTCGGGCAATTTAATCATTCAATCCGTTTTTGGATGTCATGCCTGCCTGCAAATAATTGTGTTTCTTTTATGGAGTCATTCAAATGAAAATATATATGATTTTTTCATCAGACGCAACTTGCTACAATAATACACATTGTTATGAGTTCTTGAATTCACAAATCTAAATCGGACCAGATCAGATCAGATGTTATGTGCTACCATTTGTTGGGGGGGGGGTTGCAATTGACTCAGTTGAATCCAGACAAAAGAAACAGCCACATGAAGTTAAATACTAAGGTTAGGAATTAGGATAACAAAAAATTTCTCAGAAAGTAAGATGGACCAACAAGTATACATTGATGTGGTGATTAAAGATATAAGGGCAATTTCGTCTAAGTATTTGCTAAACTTGGACAACTATGTCATTTCATTTTTATCTACTTGGGATGTCATGTCTGCAAAATCCAGTAATAACAAGTTTAACGAACCAGAAACAACTACTGCGACTAAGAAGGCAGAAATTAAGTCTATATCACTTTTTAACATCCTATAATGCTTATAATTTTACCAACACTAGACCTCTAGAAAGCTATAGCTAGTAACTAAAAAGTGAATATTAATTAAAAAGGTGAAAAGACAAAACTATCCCTAATCCCCCTAACTTGGAGTCAGGTCACATATCTAATAGAAATAATGATGTGTAAATAACTAAATAAATGAAGAAAAAAATCTGACCGTGTAAATGATCCTCGAGTGATCCCAAAGGCATAAACTCGTAAACAAGAAGGCGTTGGTCTCCATCTGCACAATAACCTATTAAATTGACTAGATTCGGGTGATGTAAAAGGCTTAGCATTAAAACCTCCACCAAAAACTCTCTATTCCCTTGAAGACCGTTTCTATCAAGCTGCTTCACTGCAACTACCTGCAAAGATCTTAGCTTCAGAATGCCAACTAAGAGTGATGTTAGAAACATAAGGGTTTTAGGACTTCGGATACACGCTTTCAATTTGATCAATTTATGAAAGTACGGTTATATAGATTCTGCCTCTAATTATCTGATAACTTACGGGTCAAATACATAGCTTTGGACAGTTAAATTTCATACTGAACAGAACTAGTTATCAAAAGGGAAAACAAGTTCGCTACACCTTCGTTTAACCTAAACTAACAGAATTCCCATCTCAAAAGACACGCCTCATTTTCTCACATGAATGTACTGTTGCTCAATTGATAGATTAATTTCTTGAAATATTAAGACTTTGCCAAATGTTCTAACACATCATTGTTACTTTATCACACCCTCAAACAGCAAAAGCATGTCCAAACACTGTTATCCGATTATGATCGTTCAGTATCACACAGTAAGTTTCAAAAAAGCACATGCAGACTAAGAAGGAATTTAGCACAAGACGGTGTTATTATCATGATCACGTAGAAATGTAGCATTATCTGTGCCAACATAAAAAAAATATAATACATGAATTTTCAAATGGAATTCACCTGTCCAGTGCTTTCCAAACAACCTTTGTAGACACGCCCAAAACCACCTTCTCCTAGCAAAGATTCAGGCCTAAAATTCTTGGTTGCCGCAGCAAGCTCACGAAAAGTAAACGTTTGCGCTGCAATGTTTGCTGGCTGTCCATCTTTTGCAACCACCTGCTCTTTCTTAGGATCCAAACTAACACGAGATTTCGATTTTCCTATACGATATTACAAAATCACCCACACATAAAAACCAAAACAAAACATAAACTTATCTTAAACATCACAATCATAACAAGCACAAAAATCCCATCTTTAATTCATTAACCAGATCTTCAAACTACATTCTTGAACCACCACATTATCCCAAACCAATTCAAAAACATATAAATCAAGAATCTAAAAAAAACTCAACAGATCAGACTAAAACTTGAACCCATTAAAAAAGATTCAAACTTGATGATATTAGACAATTGAATTACCTGAACTAACCCTACTAACATGATTAGACTGATGAGCAGCAGAACCCTCTTTAACACTATCATTCTTCACCACTTCTTTCACACAATTTGCATCTTTCTTTGATGACCCAAAACATGAGAAACACCCACCCATACCAAACCCACAAATTATCGAATGGGTTTATAATATTATATACAAAATTACACCCCTTTTCCTATCTTTATCTATACATACAAAAATATACAACAAACATTAACAATCTTGACCTAAATGGGCCAAAATAAAAAACCCACACTCTGTTTTCTTCCAATTTTCTTCAAATGAATGAAAAACACATCATTTATCAGTGACCCATCAACAGTAGATCAAGAAATTGATGTGGGAAATGAATGAATAAATAAAGATAATAATAATAATCTTGAGGGTTTGAAATGACATGGTTTAAGTGAAAAAAGATTGGATTTTTAGGGGAAATATTAAAAGGGGTAAAAAGATAATTAGGTGAAGTAGAAATGGGTGTAATCTTGTGGGTGCTTTTGGGTATTATTATTATTCTGCATCTCTTTTTTGTCGCTGGGAAGACGAGCAAGATCAAGGGTTCCGGTGGTTTTTGTGTTGGGTGGTGGGGCCATTAAAGGTATGTGCTTTCACACCATACAATACATCCTAATCTGTTTTTTTTTTTTTTTTTCAACATAATGTGAGATTAAAAATTAAAAGTGCTTTTTGGAGATGATTAAATAATGTTTTTGTGATGACCATGAGATTTGGAATTTTGGATTTTAAATGGGGCAACTTGGGCAAGAGGTTGAGATTACTTTGCCTAATTGCGTGTTAGTATTATTTATCTTAATTTTATAAAAGTATCCACAATATGTGTTTAAAGACACGCTTAAGCTATCTCAAGATAAAAGATTGTGATAGGTGAGAGAAGAGAGAGAGTGTGTGTGTGAAAGAAGTTTCGACGAGTTATGAGAGGAGGTGGGTTCGTCCGACGATGAGGATGATGTGGGGGGTTCGTCCGGAAGGGGGTGATGCTAAGGTGAGTTCGTCTAGCGTCATGGGTGTTGCAAGTATATCACATAGGATTGTAAGACTAGTTTTAAAATAACTATTCTTTACATAAAATCGGTAGTTAAAAAATGTAGCTTTGAATGTTTTATACAACTTCAAGACAGAATTGTGAATAAGAGGACATAAACTTTTAATACGTTGGGAATATTTTCTACCATTTTGACCCTTTTTAACATATTTAAGTTGTCAAACTATTTTTTGTTTTAAGCTAGTTTTTTTGTTTTGAGATTTCCTTCATGCAAACAAGTAATATAAAAAGCTTCACATATAATAAGCCTTGCACATATTTTTCTTCCTCTTTTCCTCCAACACAATTTGACACACCCCATCAAATTTGACACACCCCATGTTTACTCGTGTCTCGTGATATATACCACGGACCCACAAGTGTATACAAAAAGCTCCACTTTTCCGTCCGTTACCTTTCCGGCAACCTAAATTAATTGCATAAATATCACGTCGACGAGCAATTTTAATTACACCGCAACCCTTTTTTCTCTTTTCCCTTTTCGTCTTAAGCCACCGCCGTTGCAGCCCCACTAGGGGGCCACCCCCTTCTTGGGAAACGATTCTCAAAACCGTTGGCACCAAGCTCTGATACCAATTGTTGGAAAATCGGGCCCTTTGATCGAACACAAAACACACGAGATTGAACGAACTCGTTCGACTCTTTTTATTATCAACCAAAGCACACCCATTACAATAAACCTATCATCTATTTATACTAGACTTATTCTAATCCTAACCCAACTCAAATACTAATTAAATAATTAATTAAAACAAACTAGATATACATATCTAATTAACCCACTTGAATTATTTTTAACCCAAATAAATTTTTTAGATAATCCAACTAAATCAGAATTATCCTTCAGGGTTTATAACCTAAGTGGGCTCCCTCTCCCATCAAACTTGTCGCAAAACCATACCAATTCTTACACACTGTGTTGTTATGATATTTGCATTTTTTTACAAGATCGTCAAATTTTGAAGTACTTCTTTGAGAAACATAGGTAGCGTTTGGTATGATGGAATGGAAGGGGGAATGGAATGGACCATTACGTGGTAATGAAAAATAGTGTGTTTGGTTGGTTAAAGGAATGGAATCACTCATTCCACAAGGCATTCCATTCCCTCAAAACCATTCCATCCACCCCCCATGTTTTTTTTTTCATTTCATCCCTCATTCACCCTTCACTAACAATACCATAACCCACCAACCACCACCACCACCCACCACCATCGTCACCACCCACCACCACCGCCGTCACCACTCACCACCTACCACCGTCGCCCACCACCGTTGCCGCCACCACCCACCACCACCGTCGTCACCACCCACCACCGCCGTTGTCGCCACCCACTACCTTCACCCACCCACCACCGTCTCCACCCACCACCGTTACCCACCCACTGCCGCCATCTAACACCACCCACCGTCGATCACCACCTACCATCGTCGCCCACCACTCACCACCGTCACCCACCCTCGCTGTCACCACTCATCACTGTCGTCGCTGCCATCAACCACCACCACCCACTACCTTCACCCACCCATCACTGCCGCCACCCACCATCATAGTCATTCATCTCCACCCATCGCCATCTTCGCCCACCACCCACCATCGTCGCCCACTCTCGCTGTCACCACCCATCACTGTCGTCGTCGCCATCACCCACTACCTTCACCCACCCAACACCGCCGCCACCCACCATCACCGCCATCCATCTCCACCCATCGCCATCTTCGCCACCACCCACCACCACGCTACCGCCACACACCACCACATACCATCACTGCCACCAACCACCACCTACCACCGCCACTACTCACCATCGTCGCCCACCCACCATCACCGCCACTGACCACCACTCACCACCGATTTTATTCCTTCATCTTTTCCTACCCATCAAACAACATAAAATAATGTTTTGTTTCATTCCCACATGGCAACCAAACAAGACATGGAATGGTAATGATCCATTCCATTACCTTGTCCATTCCATTACCTCGTCCATTCCATTCCCTCATCCATTCCATTACGTCATACCAAACAGACCCATATAGTTTTTTAAAATACTACTTGTTATTTTTATAGTAAACACTTGTTTATATATTATCATAAGAGATGCAATTTTTAATATTATGTGAAATAATTACATGGTTAGTACCCATGATTTATTCATTTTGTCATTTTCATACCTTTTTTTGAACGGCCAACGAATCAATTTCCGAGCACTCTCGGGCACCCTTTTGGCGAATCATGTACTCGAGAGTACCCGGGCCACCAATTGCCACCAATTCCGGGGAAAACCCGACCACTCACCCGCCCGAAGGCACGACGGTGAAATAATCGGTAAAACCGGTCGGGATCAGGACTCGAACCCAAGCCAATGGCCGGGTCATCCCTCATTTCCCCTCCACCAATGTCCTCCAAATATAGCTAGTGGGAATTGAACCCAAGCCTCCCATAGAAAACTTTAGGCCCTCAACCAACTATGCTACAAGTGTTATTTATTGAAAATTACATAATTGCTACCAACTTTTACAAATGATTAATCTAGGATTTTGTTTCAATACTCCTACTAAATATAGTAAGTTTACCCATCACAATGTTATGTTTACACATCTAAAAGCTCGGGTAAGACATCTAGCTAGCAATGAAGTTCAAGTTAAGGTTGTTAACCTAATTTGGTGGCAATTGTCACATTGTCTACAACTATTTTTTTTGTTCAAAAGATCTTACCTTGTAGATGATTTTGATCCTTTTGTAAAAGAAGCCGACGATGATGGGTGAGAATGAGAATCGAAGGGGGCAAATATCGTTTTCGAGCGAAGCTAAAAGGGGTGGATATCAATTTGCCGGGAGGAATATTTTAAATAAGTAACACAATTACTAGAATGCCCTTAATACTACCAATTAACATAACTGATTCTATTGTGATGATGTGTAGTGAACATTATCCATTGATTAAAATATTAGATCAATCAAAGTTGTCCTCACGGTTTTTTACAATCAGTACTGTCTGTATCAGATAGCACCTCGACTTTGTTTTATATAATTCCGCTGGATTTTGATTTGAAATTATAATATTGAATTACTTGGTTCAGTTAGGTTTAAAAAGATAGAATGCTTTCTTTTATGTGTAACACAAACAACTTAAACTTGCTTTAAACCGAACCAACCCATTTTCCACTTATAACCTCGTTTTACCCAATCAGATCTAACCAAAAACCAATTTTAACCATCGTTTATCAAAACTCTATGTATCAACATGAAGCGATCTAAATCCATAACCTAATTTATTCACCTCTAATTAGGTGTATGGTTCTAATTTTTTTTACTCCTTACAAATTAGGTTTGGTAGGCATGGTTCCAAAAGTATACCAAACTTATTTTCTTATGAGTTAAATGTCAATTTCGTCCCTGAGGTTTGATCCAGTTTGCTGCTTCAGTCCAAAACAATTTTTTTTTTGCAATGGAACCCCTGATGTTTGGATTTTCTTGCTATTTGCATCCATTTCACTAACTCAGTTAAAAACTAACGTTAAGTCAGAGACATTTTATCTTACTATTAACTTCCATTGCAAAAAAAAAAAATAATAACATAACAATAAAATCAAAACCTGAGGGATTCTATTAAAAAAAAAAACTTTTTTTTGACTGAAGCACCAAACTTTAAAATCTGGTTCGATTTGGTTATTTACGGATAACCCACTTTAAATTTATGGGCTGCAATTGACCCATTTGCAGTTTTTAAATAAAAAAAATACAATAGACCGACTAAAAACGGCCCTAAGCAGTCATATCGTAGATGAACACGCCATTGATTCATTCCCTTTATTATTACTCATCATCATCATCATCATCTTCATAAACCCACCCTCCAAATTATCCAATTCATCGTCTATAATAATAATATTAAGTTGAAGAAACACATTAAACTTAAATCCACAAGTACAAATTGGCTCAAGAAAACCACCCCTAATTGTAATTGAATTCATCCCACGATTTGGTAATTGGGTTTAGGTTCCGTGTGCATCTTGGTATGTTCTTATCTCGGTATATTTTAATATATCCTTTTTCTTTTTCTTTTTCTTTTTAATATTCTTTTGTTTCTGGGGTTGATGAAGGTTTCAATTTTTAATTAATTTGATGTTTATTTGTTGGCTGTGGCACTTGTTTACAGTATATATGGAGAGAAGATGGTGGATATTTATGCTGATTATAATGTGTTTGTCTGTTGGTTCATCTGGTAGAGGTAATAATCTAAAGTGTTTTGTGTTTCTTTAATGCTGTTTAATTTATTATTCTGTTTGAGTTTTATGTTATATGGGATTGGATAGGGAGTGTCTGTACATAGATTTTGCTTTGTATTTTGCTGAGAGGTTGTTATAGATGATGGACAGAGTGTGACCGTTGCGGTTTCTGACATGTCTAGGTTTTGATATTATTAAAATGGATGTTAGGAAGCAGGGAATGAATGTGACTATAAACCATTCAGATGTAGTCTTTGCATTGGAGGTTTTTTTTCTTTGGAATTGTTAAGACTCGAGAGTTTGCTAAATCTTTAAGTTCTTTTGTGGACACAGGACTTGAGATCAAGCAGAAAGTTGACTCGCCCCGTTACAATCACACGCTTGCCACCATTCTGGTGGAATATGCTTCTGCGGTAAGTTCAATCTGATTTGTTTTGCCCTACAAAAGGGTATTTGTTCACGAAATAACTTAACGTATGAATGTGACATTGTCGATTTATCAAGTTAAATACATTAGTTGGTGATAACCAAACGTTGCATTGTCCATGCAGGTTTACATTTCAGATTTAACAGATCTTTTTACGTGGACTTGTTCAAGATGTAATGGCCTGACCAAGGTAATGTCTTGTTGTGGTAACTTATTACGTTAGTTGCACAATGTTGAGTTTTTGAAGAATATATAACCAAACTACAGCTATAAAAGTTGCATGTTTTTATCAATCAGTGTTTAAATCAATGCTCATGTTTCGTGTTATCTTGAATCAGGGTTTCGAAGTTATAGAGCTCGTTGTTGATGTTCAAAACTGCCTGCAAGTACGTCTTTTTTTACAACGCTTTAGTGGCATTGACTTGAGAATGTTTTTTTCATTGTCATATAATCTTTTCTTGGTTCCACGACTGTATATAGTGACTGAATTCTGATTTCAGGCCTTTGTCGGGGTTGCAGATGATCTTGATGCTATTGTTATAGCATTCAGAGGCACTCAAGAAACCAGGTATTGATTATTTTTGCACTTCACTTATTGATTTTAAAGCTGCTCCATCTCTGATTTATGTAATAAGATTGGGGGTTAAAACTTCGATTTCATGTTTGAACGACATTTTTGTGATTACAGTATACAAAACTGGATTGAGGACCTATTCTGGAAGCAGCTTGACTTTGATTATCCAGGGTGCACAGACGGCAAGGTACACTTGGCAATACTTTTGCTTATTGTGTTTCCTCCGGCGATCATTATTTCATCTTTGTCCCCATTGTTTCAGGTGCATCACGGATTTTTTAATGCTTATAACAACACAATTGTACGATCGGGAATTCTTGATGGTGTTGCCAGGGCAAAAGAAATATACGGAGATCTCAAAATTATGGTGACAGGGCATTCAATGGGCGGAGCTATGGCTGCCTTTTGTGGATTGGATCTTGCGGTAACTATGATTATTAATATTTAGGGGGTGTTTGGATGTGCTTCTTGAAACTGATTATGCAGCATTGAGTAATTATAATAAGATAAATCAACTGGAACAAAACATGCTGTATTGAATGATTATTTACTTTGTTTGCAGCTTATTTACGGATCCAAGAACGTTCAAGTTGTGACCTTTGGACAGCCTAGAATTGGCAATGCTGCTTTTGCAACATATTATAGCGAAGTTGTACCAAATACTTTTAGAGTGACACATGAACACGATATGGTCCCACATTTGCCTCCTTATTATCAGTTTTTCCCACAGAAGACATATCATCACTTCCCAAGAGAGGTAATCTTGTTTGACTTTCTTGACTTTGGCATTGTTATTTTTTCTTTGTTCTTGGTGATTTGCTGTAAACAATTGTAATGGCCGATAACGTAAACAACTAAACAAGATATCCTAGAAGTAAAACTTAGGGGTTGTTTGGTTGATTAAGTGTTGAATCATTAAGATGTCTGTATGGTTAAGAGGATCTAAACGATTAAGTGCACAATGGTTCAGCTATGTACCAAGTCTGAATGATTCAGCTCTTAACCATTCCATTCAGAGCCTTTTTTAGGTTGAAACAAACAGTCTGAATGCCGAACCATTCAAAGCTGAATGGTTCACAGCCTTATTAAGAGGCTACCGTTTAGAGCTTATTGGACAATTCCCAACACGACACTGAGATATTCAGGTTTTCGGTTGTCATAACCCCGCTCACTAAACATGCCGTGTTCAGGTTAACTTGTTTAATTAAATGAGTTTGTGTTCCGAACCCATTTATGACATGTCTTGATGTGCAGGAATAAATGGTCGTGTTTGGTTTCAACAATCTAACACGACCGCCGCCTCTACTTTTAAACAATGTTAGGTTTACGTATATTATGACAAAGGGGAACACACGTCTATTTTTTCAATCAAACCAGGGTGTTATCAAATGTGTTAATATGTTATAATTTGCAGGTGTGGGTCTATAACATTGGATTAGGTTTTCTTATCTATGAAGTTGAGAAGATCTGTGACGATTCAGGTGAAGACCCTGACTGTAGCAGGTAGGTCGAACAATTTATTTTAAAAACCACACTACAAATTCTTTGTTCCTATTTCCAACCAGATGTTTCGATAAACAAACTCGTCTCTCAACTACTTTCGCTGAATATTTCAGATCAGTATCTGGAAACAGTATTTCAGACCATTTGACTTACTTCGGTGTTGAAATGGGGTGCGACACGTCAAGCAATTGCAGGATCGTGATGGCCCCTAATCTTGCTTCGTATGGCAAAGTAGATGATTATGGTAATTTTGCATTGTCAAGAGCTCCTTCAAAGTTTATTTTGAAAATGAAAAAGGGAGCTGAAATCAGCGACCAGTGATCATATCGACAAGTATATGTTTGTTGGTTATGTGTGTTGGGTCGGTGTAAATATGTTGGTGTACAGTCATTGTGAATATTGAGAGTAAACATGTTGAAAACATGTGTTACCCTCCTAGTCCGGAAGTTATAACGCACGATTGTGCTTTTAAACTCTTTTGCTGACGATGTTATTTATTTTTTTAAATTGCCCCAAAGCTTCCTAGTTTCTGCAAGCAATACAAATGCTATGTTGGAACCTCTTTCTAAAAACAACTGCCAGCCAATTACGTCTAAAAACACTTTTGGGACTTGATACATCTTATATAAAATGCGTAAAAAGAATGCGAACATGCCAGTTAATTTGTTTTTTCTCAGCCAGGTGAAATAGGAAAATCTGCGTTAATGATGCAGTAAGATAGCCTTCTCGATCTTGAGATATACGTTTGTTTATTTCGCTATTGGTTGTCATCTCTTTAAGAATCCCATTGCTTGGTATACATTACTAAGAGTCGCATCTGCTATATCTGCAGCTTTGCCTGCACCCTCTGCTAAAACTTGGTCCAAATAACCTGTATCAGACATGATTTCCTCGTATCGTGTCTGCAAAGAAGGTAGGATTATTTTTTAAAAACTTTTTTTGATTTGCAAAGGAAACTTGTACAAGGAAAAGGTTTAATCTAAGCATATCGTGAATAGTTACCTGGATCGGATGGAGATGATCAATTAAAGCATCAGTAAGAACAGTTTTGAAAATGCCCCAGTTCATATCCTGGCATTCATGTGCAACTTCCTACAATAATCCCAAACTTTGTAGATGATTAAATGCTATAAAATGAAGTTGACTAAAAAAGGAATATAAACGGTTTGACCTGTTTCCATTTTAGGTTTTTACCCATCTCACCTGTGTATCCCAAATCAACCCATCTGATAAACCTCTAGGACAAAGTAAGAATATGAAATAATATACATGAAACACTGTTGAAGGATATGAAAATTAAAGCAGTTACCTCCTTTGTCTTATTTGTGATGATTTGATATACCGAAAGAAGGTTATTGCATTCGGGCCTATCAGCATTGTCAAACTCCAACCTAGATGGTATAGAAATCAAGTTAGAACGTATGATAACAAATAATTCTTAACAGCAAAACAAGATAAAAAGATATACATATTATATCTACAAAAATTAAGATGCGGACACAAAAGAACTATAACAGTAGCGAATTAACGATTAATGGAAGAGTGATGACTCACCCAGGAAAAGAATCTGTCTTGCAACGCTTAATCTTGTTTGCAATTGCCTAAAACAGCAAAACTATTAATAAAAATATTATAGAAAATGAGGAAAAATTCCTCAATTGGTAAAAGTAACTAATTGGGGTGTAATATAAAATGTAGAAATTTTACAATCAAATCAAACCACAAGTTATAAAATGAAGTAATTGACCAGGTTCATTTGTTCACTGAAAAAAAGATTTGGAAGATGGAAAACTGTAGCAATGAAGGCGGGCCCACTTACATCTTTTGAGTCAAGCAAATTAATACGAGACTGATCCGAAGGAGCAGACTTGGACATCTACAAAATTAAAATGATATTAACAGTAACAAAGGTAATAACACTGAACACCGACAATCACTGCAAGTTGAATATGTGTAGATCGATGTGAAATACCTTAGAAAGGCCATCAGTAAGTGACATCACCCGTGCTCCAGCAGGAGGAATTAAAGGCTCTGGAACCTATAAAAGTAAAAAAAATTCAAAAAAAAATTCAAGGTTTTGTATTTTTTTTCTCCAATTAGAATGATTTTTTTAAGGATTAACGAACAGTAAAGACTAAAGATCAAGCATAGGATTCACCTTGAATATTGAACCACCTCGGCTGCAAACACATAAAAAATACAGTCAACAAGCAATTTCAATAAAGACGGTGATTCATACACAACACAATCATGCTTTGTAGACTTGTACCATGTGTTGTGTAGGGACAGATTTTTTGCGTACAAAGCAACTCCCTTTCCATAATTTAACAGATTCTACCTAAATTATTAATCGTCTTACCCTCCTAACTTCTTCCATTTTCTACCACCATATAGATGATTAACGCGTTCAGCCAGCTCTCGCGTCAACTCTAAATGCTGCTTTTGGTCTTCACCAACAGGGACTAAGTCAGACTGCAAACAAAAAAAATGGCCTCTAAGATGAGGGTAGAATGGTTCTTTCTAAAATGAACTTTCAAAGTTAGAGATGGCTTATTGCAAGTTAGAGATGGCTTATTGCGTATGGGATGTTAAAGGATAGAATTAGTGAACAATAATCATGAAATGTGCGTATCAATGGATTGTGAAGGGAAAACAAACTATACCTGATACAAAAGAATATCTGAAGCCATCAACACCGGATAGGTCAAAAGTGCAACCCCAACATTGTCATCACCCTTTATAAAAAAAACAAAAGAACTATAAATTATTTCAAAAGTAATAAAACAGATTGAAGGATGGTAAAATGCGAAGGACTATACCACATGTTATTTTGACCCATTTACCTATGAACAAATCGTTTTGGGTTACGTTTTTATCTCTAATGGGATTATGGGACCAATGAGTTGAAAGGGTCCTAAGTTGCCCAAAGTGTATCTTTAATGCATAAAATCTCTTAAATAATTTTATCTAAAGATAAGGATATTACTGAAATTATATAAAAACTGTAACCATATTTAACACACTAAATGTTATGAAAAAAGCTAACCCAATCCGTATAAAACCAACCATAAACTGACCCGTTTTAACCCGCCACCAAACCCCCACCCATCCATTTTGCTGCCACTACTAAGATCAAGTGAAAAAACGACTACATAACTAACTGTAGAGATTGAGCCGCATACGATAAAGACGCACCGCCTTTCGCGATTTCTCTTTGAACTGAATCATTCTATTTAGCCAACCAATTGGTGTAGCAGAACTCAACAGCCACATTAATTCTACATGAGCACGGACATGAGATTGGACAAACACAGAAGCCTGTCTAACAAATTGGAATTTAGTCTACGTATATAGATACACAATAAAATGGTAAACCGACACTTAACATTATAAATATCAATAAACGAAGCACAGAAAGACCTTTGAGGTGTCCACACCACATGCCAAATAAAGAGCTGCGGTATCTCTAGTTGCTTTAGACAGTTGTTGGACATCATATGGTAGAGTTATCTGTGAAATTGACAAAACTTTATTTCTAAGAAACAAAAGAAAAACAAAAATTTGACAGTAAATAAACGATAAAAAAGGTATGGCTATTTCACTGCACTTACCGCATGGAGATCCACTATAAAGAATAATGTCTCATACTTATCCTGAAAAATAAATAGTACAACAGAAGACATCATTTTTATGTTACACATAAGTTTTTTACTCGGTTACCCCACACATGTTCTTACATGCATAATTTTATATCCGCCAAGAAGACATAAGAAGATTATTGCATAACTTGATTTTACAATGTCAATTAATTCTTTAAACTATTTAAATAAATAAATAAATAAATACATAAACGAAACACTTACCTGCAGTGATACCCAATTTTTATCGCCCCAAGATAATTCCCAAGGTGTATAGATCCTGTTGGCTGGACACCAGACACAATTCTCTTCCTGTTGAACACATTTTAGATTAAAAAAGGGAGTACTATTCATGACCAGAATGTATACAACCATAGTTGTTAATATTGCTATGCTCGCTATAGAGAATAGCGTAGCGTAGCGTGAGCTTCCCGCTATAAGGTGTCTAGCGCCTAAATAGCGATGAAATAGCGATCAGATACATTTTAGGAGTTTTTGTTACATGAGTGATATAAGAAGCATATCTTCTTCCATATTTATCTGAACTTTTATAAACTAGACATATAAAATACTTTTAATATCGCTATTTATTGAATAGTGCCCGCTATTTCATCTATCATTGCTATCGCTACATAGCGTATCGGTAGCTTGTCGCTATTTACCGCTATTCGCTATCAACAACTATGTATACAACAACAGAAAAATATAAAGTTATAACTTAATGAGATTACAAAAAAAATAATTACTTTAAAGAGGTGGAGGAACTCTCCGAAACCGTAGTTTCAGAGGCTGACACACTGCAATAGCATCGGTGGCTGCTAACACCTCCAACAACCGGAAAGTAATTACGATGAATCGTTGGCAATGCTTGTTGCGGTTTAGTTGAAATACCACATGAACTGTTCCAAAACCACCAACACTTAGAACCATAGCTACAAATGACTTGTCTCAAAGATATACTATATTCAAAGCTCAACAAACATTACAAAAAAAAAAAAAAAAAAAAAAAAAAAAAAAAAAAAAAAAACTAGCAGCAAGGGAAAATTTAAGATGGCCTGAACAATAGCAATTTACTAAGGTATATAAGCTCCTCTTGTCAGATTAAGTGTTAATGCCCATAAATTCCATAAAAATGTGAACTTTTTTATAGTAAACAATAGTATTAGGTATTAAAACATTAGTTAGAATCATTTTAAGAACATCTACAGATCAAGATTTTATAAAAAAATATGGTAAATTGGTATTTGGAGAAAAAGGGTATGTTTCAAAATCAACAGAAAGTAACAAATACCCTCAATTTATGTTGTACAATTGAACATTCAATAGACAATGGCATACTTATTACTGTATAATAAAGAAAAAGGAATGTGTTTTATAAGTTGGAATATAGAATAAAGAGAGAGGGGAATACGTGAGGCGTGGACAGGCGTTTGAAAGATTAAGGAACTGAGAGAGAAGGGAGCGTCCCATCTTCTTCTTCTTCTTTTTCAAAGACTTTGGTTTAAGGATATGATGAAGAGGGAGGGTTCCTGCTCATGCTATGCTACAACTAGTGTTGTGAATTATGTTTCTGGGTTTCAACATTTGAGGCTCTCAAGTTTGCTATATTTGTGTTTCGGTGCCTTGGTCTTACAACCCAAAAAGGAGAACTCATTCTAAAAGACTAGTCTGATAGGAGAGAGAGTTCACTTGAGTTATAAACCTCACATTGGTTGCCTATAGGGGTGTAAACGAGCCGAGCCGAGCCCGAGCCTGACTGGGCTCGGGCTCGTTAAGGTTTTGTGAAGCTCGAGCTCGAGCTCGGCTCGGTTCGAGCCTACAATCTTGAGCTCGAGCTCGGCTCGCTAGCAGAATTCAAAGCTCGAGCTCGGCTCGGCTCGGCTCGAGGTGATTTGAGAATCTCAAACGAGCTAAAAAGCTCGGCTCGAGCTCGCAAAAGCTCGGCTATAACTTAGGCTCGCGAGCCCAATCGTTAAGGCTATAACTTAGGCTCGGGCTCGGGTTCAGGCTCTAGCTCGTTAAGGCTCGATTAGGCTCGCGAGCCCAATCGAGCTTTGTATCTAGGGCTCGAGCTCGGGCTCGATAACTAAACGAGCCATATTTCAGGCTCGGGCTCGGGCTCGTTAAGGCTCGGCTCGTTCGAGCTTTCTACCGAGCCGATCTCGAGCCGCTACGTGTCATTTACACCCCTAGTTGCCTATACAACCGATGTGAGACAAGTCCCACACCTTACAATTGGTTTAGTCCATAACACTTCTCATGTATAAGTTTGCAATTGGAATCTATGAAGTAAAATTAAAAAAAAAAATACACTAAAATAGTTAAAGTTATAACACTAAAATAATAAGGTAGTCTGTGATATGCAGGAATAAGAGACAAAATTGAATGGATTATTGTGATGGAATGAAAATAAATAAAAAGGGTGAAAAGAATACAAAAATATACAATGAATCATAATGTAACACAATGCCTAGAAGTATAACAAAATGAATCACTAAAGAGATACTTCTTCCATTTCATTACCCCATACCATACATACCTTAAGGTAATGAACATTGCCTAAAAGTTCTGGCTTCGGTGTGGCAATGTTGCACAAGTGAGGTGGAACAGGGCACCACAGGACTTCCTCGGCCCACCTCATGACTCTTGTTTAAGTATGTCAAATTTGGGTGGTGCACCATCTAGGATGGGGTAGAAGGAAATAACAAAGGGAAAAAGAAGAAGCAGGATGATGATTCGGCTTAGTGTATAAAGAAGGAGAAACGATGGATCATAGTCTTTTATTTTTTCTCTATTTAAAAAAGTAAAAAAAAAAAATCAAATACTGTACTTTTTTAGTAAACAGATCTAATAAAAAGTTGTGTCACCTATTTCTGATATTTGTTATTTATGGAATATATCAAGTAAATAAAAGAAATAATATTTGGTTATTATGTACACGGGCCGACGCTTTACTGTTACCCGTCAAATACCATAGATTAAGCCCAAGTACTACAAAAGAAAATATGGGCCAAAGCCTAATAAAATTGGAGGCCCATTTTGTTGTTTTATGGAATAATAATAAATTGATGTTTCGTCCTCAGTCTCGTAATTGTTGGTTACACTTGAGCACGCAGAAGCAGGAAGAGAAGAAACGGGTGTCAACAAATCTCTCAAATATATAGGTACTAATTCTGTAACCGCTTGATCTATAAGTAATATATCATAGTATCATACATGCATGTTGTATGTAAAACTGTTCTATGGAATGTTTATTGTTCATGTTGTGTATGTGTTTTTTTGTTAATTTGGTTTAACCATTGGGTATGTGTATGCATATTTCGCTACCATAAATAAAAATGTGGTGGAAATATGCAAAGTAGATTGTTTTGCAAAGCTGGCGTGAGATGATAGTAAAGGGAATCAATGGCAAAGCTTGAACTCTTGGATGGTGGGGCCAAAAGTCACTCACGAGATCCAATTCTTTTTTTTTTCAAATCAGTGGGGTCCGGACTCAAAAAATTCAAAATTTTTGGATAAATCCAGGAAATTTACACTACTGGGCCAAAAATCACTGGGGCCATGGCACACCCCCTGAAGGGAATGCAGTCGTCATATATTTGAGCATATTCCATTAAAAATAAAGGGATCATAAGATATATGTTGGCGACTCCTTTTAATTAATGATGTTATCTTTATATAATATGTTATTAACTGATTATTGGGTATGCATTGGTGCAAACCATGAACTATTTATTAGTTCTTAGATCGACTATTTGACTTATATTTCACTGCCAACAGGATGAAAACAAGAAACGGTAGACGTGTATCAGAACAAGTGGATGGCTATGGTAATGGTGAGGTGGATTTTTCTCATGTAGGCATTAAGTTTAGTGAAGTATGGGACCCCATAACAGCGATGATGTGGATATCTCATATGGAGGACGTCTTTGAAGCTGTGAACTGTGCTGACGACGACAAGGTAGCTTATGCGGTCTCTATGTTGAGATCAGAAGCCCAAGTTTGGTGGGGCAGGGTTAAGGATATGAGCAGTGGGTCCGAGAGTTCAACAAAGATGACATGGAGTCAGTTCAAGGAAGTGTTCAAAGATCAGTTTTATCCGATAAGCGTGGAGCTGGAATTAATGGAACAGTTCAAGACAATAAAACAAGGAAGAAATGAAAGTATTCGAGAGTTTATTACTCGCTTTGAGAGGTTGTGGTGGTTCTTTTCCTATCTTAGTTATGAAAAGAGAATGATATACCTTTTGTATGTGGATTGAGGCCTGACATAAAAGACTATATCCCAACAAGTGCTATGACTACATTTGAGAGCATGATTCACGCTGCCATAGTAATTGAAAAGGAAAACAATAGACGGTTAGAAGAGAGGAATGATCGCAAGACAAAACAAAGAAGAATGTGTACCAATTGTGGGAAATTGCATGAGGGTGAATGCCGTTATGGTTCAAATGAATGTTATCGGTGTGGAAAACTAGGTCACTTGGCTCGAGAATGTGGTTCTGTTTAAAGGAAATGGTACAACTGAGGTGCGTATGCAATGTTGCGTTTGAAAAGTAAGACTTTTGGGCTTTTGCTTACAACTGTGGTGGCTATGCAAAGTCGTTCACCAACATTTCTAGTTTTATTACACGTATGCTTGTTATAAATCTGGAATTTTTACTCAAAAAATGGTCTATGTGACACCTTGTGCTGTCTCGTATTTTATGGGTTAGCGATGAAAAGCTCCACTGGGCTAGAGTCTCAATGTGAAACCTTTTCGAGAGAAAATGTTATTAATGCAATTAGAGATTAAATAGTCACATGATCTATAGACATTAGGGTGCCATGATGACCAAGAAACCAAATTCTGTTAGGTAAATTATCGAAACCTAGCAGATGATATCTAGTATGCAAGATACGGATGGCATACTGAACAAAGTTTGGACTTTAAGAAAAAGAAACCATGGTATAGACATTGGCTTAGTGAATATGTTTCATGAGGGCATACTGTTGTTGAGCTGTAGATTTAGATTCAGCAATGGCTCAAACCATACTGTTGTTTAGCTGCAGATTCATCATACAACAGTGAGGCGCCTGTAACAAGTTTGATATGGAAGGTTTACCTGCTAATAACCGCACTTTTATATACCATAACAAATTATGATTGCCTTTTCTTTCGTATTACATAATTGTATTCTGGCATGACAGATGTTCGCGAGACTCTACTTGGTAAACGAGTCGATTATTCAGGGCGGTCAGTGATTGTTGTGTGCCCTTCACTTTCATTACATCGATGCGGATTGTCTCGCGAAATTGCAATAGAACTTTTCCAGGCATTTGTAATTCGTGACCTAATTAGAAAGCATGACAGATATACTCTGTATGTTTTAATATCTATCACAGATGAGTGGCTAAGTTCTCTAATCTAATCTATGTATTTCATAATTTAAATATATACTTTAATAAACTATCTATTCCTTATACCATATTTAAACAAATATAATAAAGCGTTAACTATATAAATAACCAATGTCGTTTGAAAAAAAACATCACTTTATGGAACTTTTAAAAGCTGCATGTTTGGGATATGCGTTTTTCAATAGATAGATGTCAAGCCTTGTTGTGCAACCAATGTGTTAAGTAAAACTCGTGGATTTGTTAGAGGTGAAATTAAAGGTGTTCAAATCCGGATCAAGTTATAAACCGAATCAGGTTAGTGAACAAACTAAAATTAGTTTGTAAAAAACTTGCTCGGGTTATAAACTTGTTTAGGAGGGAAAATATTCGAGCCTACTAAATTGAGTGAGGTCGAGTTTAAACCAAATCCAGGTTGGGTACAACCCGCGTCAGGGAACGGGGCTACAAACTGACGAATTGATTCGAGTCCAAACCGACTCTTTTTCTGAAAAGGGTCGGGTTGTAAACCGGGTTTGTGGGCCCAACTGGTTATCTTTAAAATGTTTGATGTCGATTTACTTTGTAGACAACCCATTTCTTGCTGCATGTTAGTTACTATTTTTTCAAAAACCGATTGACGTTTCACGTTATATATACACATAGTTTAACTTAAATTGGTAGATAATGATTTGTAACTTGCTGACACCTAGTTTTCGTTGCATGATCGCAGGTTAAAGCCACTGGTTTTTGTTGCAATCGACGTTTTAAATAGTTAGTTTTGGGCACAATAAAAAAGTGTAAACCAAGGGTCTATGAAGAAACATCAATCCAACCGAGTTGTTAGATAATGTTTAACTGCGGTGAATGCCCAACCTTCGTGACTTCAATCATGCAAAACTAGAAACATCGTGAGTCTCGTCACGAGTAGAAGAGATGGGGGTTCTCTTCATAACCACCCTCTGGCATGAGAGTAAAACTACAAGTGTTAGAGAGTGAAGAGAAGCAACCCTTTTCACCTTGGTGGAGTGTGGTGTTTATAGCCGGAGTGGTGATGAGTGATTGGTTGAAACGTTGTTTTCGAAATATTAGCGTGACGTGATTGGCCAGGCGTCGTTATCCCCTGTCCTTTTTGTCCGTTATGTTATAATCGTTTTGTGGAGATCATGGCCTAACTTACCGATATATCTTGCAACAATTTTGATCATTCAGCCAATTGCACCCAGCAGGAAGCTCAAACATGACACCCAAAGGGTTATTACAAGATAAATGAGAGGCATATTAGGCTCCAACTCAGAAATATACTTAAAAAACAGATCATATGCAAATTCAGCAACCATCCCAGATACCAAACCAAAATTCATCAGTAATACATTTAGAAGAAGCATCAAAGCTACACTCAACACAAAGCTTGTAATTAATTTCGAATGTATTACAAAATCACAACATGTTTCAACAATACTTATTGATAATTCTATTTACACCCCCAATTTACTAAAGAAACGAAAATACGCAGCCCTCCATGATCTTTTGACCATCAACGGAGCCACAACGAGCCAAAAACCAGCAACCAGTCCAAGCAAGGTACTAATAATCAAGCCCCAATCTGTTCCGTGTGATCCTTCTTCATTTCGGTTTTCTGTGTCAATTACTTCAATTGCACAATGCTCTATGAGAGGAGCTCCACAAAGTTTGTTACCAAAGAAGTTGGATTCATTGAAACTCTGAAGTTGTGTGCTTGTAGGGATTCTTCCTGTAAAACTGTTGTAGGACACGTTGAGGACACTCAAGAAATTCAAGCTTGACAACCTTGTGGGAAGTTCTCCAGAAAGCCTATTAAGAGACACATCAAATGATACAAGTGATTTCATATCTCCAATGTTCGTCGGGATACTCCCTGTTAGTTGATTTCTTGATAAGTTTAATGACTGTAATGCTTGGAGGGCCATTAGCTCACTTGGGATGCCCCCAGAAAGATTGTTACTTGAAAGGTCCACAATTATCACAAGTCGGAGGATAGTGTCGTATATGTCTTCTCGTCCTTTTATTACCAATGAAGCACTGCTATAGACATATTTGTTTTCATAAGGTACGAAGTCAAAACTATCAGATGTATATGGTGAAATAGTTTCGTTCCCAGAGAGGATAGTATAATTGTTGAAGCATCTTGGTATATTTCCAGATAGATTATTATGAGCAAGGTCCAGGATCTGAATACGGGTAAGATAACAAAGCTTGTGAGTTATATTTCTGTGAAAATTGTTTGATCTGAGGTTGAGAATTCTCAAAGCTGAGAGTTCTGTCCCAAACCATGTCGGAATTCTACCAACAAATTTGTTTTTAGCAAGCTGAAGGATCGATAACTTCTTCAAAATTTTCAAAGAAGTTGGTAATCGTCCGGAAAGCTTGTTGTTACACATACTCAATGATTGCAATGAAGATAAAGATCCAATAGTTCTTGGAATCCCACCAGACAAATTGTTGTTCTCCAAGTTTAAGGACGTCAAACCCGGGTACTTCTCCCAGCACTGATTAGGAATGGCACCTGATAGATGATTATTCGCAAGATTAAGAAGCTCCAGCCTTTTTCCACCATAAGGACATATCAAAGAATGTAACATTCCCACAAATGAGTTATATGATAGATCCAGGAAAATCATCGATGAACTATTTGAGAGTTTAGGCAACTGTCCACTAAACTTGTTATGACTCAAGTTGAGTATATACAGCGTTTTAGGGATACCAAGCAACCTTCCCTGAATATGATTTCGTGACATATCTAGCAACTGAAGATTAGGGAATAATTTCCAAAACGAAAGAGGCATGGTTGATGAAATCCTTGTGTTGCTTATATCCAAAAGCATTAAATCGCTCTGGTGTAGCAGCCACAATGGAAACTGAGGCCCTAAATCCCAAGAACTTATATACAAGGTCTCCAACCGGAAATGGGGATGCCAGTTTGCTAGGCGGGGTCTGAGGATCAAGTTATTGCCTGTTCCTTTTAGATACTTCAACCTGTTTAGGTTGGCAAAGTGAGCTTCTGTCACAACACCGGTCAACAAATTATAGGAAATATCTAAAGCTTTCAAATTTGAAAGTAGACCGAGAGCATCTGGAAGGCTGCCATTCAGTTGGTTTTTTGAAACATCTAACTTCTCCAACGATGATAATCCTTTAATTGAGATTGGAATTTGGCCAGAAATAAGATTCTCACTAAGATATAAATACTTCAGATTGCTCAATTGTCCTACTTGATCAGGTATATGGCTAGAGAGTCTCGAGTTCCAGATGGATATTGACTCCAAGCTAGGTGATTTGCACTCGAAAAAACTTCCGAGAAGAAATGTTAAACTAATATGACCAAAATTGTTACCTGACAAATCAACATCTCTCAACTTACAAAGGTTACCTAATGATTTTGGTATCGTCTTTGTGAGTTGATTTTTAGACAGGTGAAGGCTAAGTAGAGATGTCAGGTTGAGAAGGGAATCAAGGACCAAACTTGAAACACCACACTCACTAATATCTAATGACACGAGACTACTACTAGACAACCCTTTTAACACTAGGGATGAATTCATAAAATTGTTCCTACGCACATGAAGCACTTTGAGAGAGGTCATGTTATGGAAACCATAACTACCACTAGGAACATGTTTGGGAAAATTACACCAGCTTAAATCTAACGAAACTAGACTAGTTATACTAAAAATCCACTGTGGTACTAAACTCTTACTGAAATCGTTGCGAGAAAGATCAAGCAAAGAAAGGGACGTAAGATTAACTCTAGCAACACGCGGATGTATGTGCATGAGTTGACTATTAGACAAATGCAATTCAACCAAAGAAGGAAGGTTGTTAATCACCTGAAGCCAATCAATTGCTTTGCTAAGGTTTAGGCCACTCATATCCAGGTGATGCAAGAAACGGAGACTTGACAACCATTCCATACTCATCATGCTAACTGATTCATATTCATCATTTTCATAATCATAACTTCCATAAAATCTTCCAAGACTGAGGGTGCGCAATTCCGACAGATTCCCTAGCTGAGGGGGGATTGTTCCACCAAATCTGGAACGTGAGAGGTTAAGGTATCTTAAATTTCTAAGAGAACCCATAAATCTGGGAATTTGCTTTCCACCAAAATCATTGTAGCTCAAGTCTAAATGCTTTAGCTGCTTCAGATTCAGTAGGGACGGGCTTAAATCTCCCCTTAGTTTTTGCTTCGAGCATTCTTCATATGTTTTCAAAGCGTTGTAAAAGTATATACGACAACTAGTTGGAAGATGAATCTTGTGAACATGACCTGTTATGTTATCACAAACAATCCCATCCCATTTGCAACAATCACTATTCTCATCTCGGACCCAAGATGCAAGTCGGTCTGCACCATCTATAAGTCCATGCTTGAACTGGAGAAGTGCTCGTCTTTCATCATCCATGCATAGCATAGAATTAGGATTTGTATTAGATAAACACGAATGAAATAAGGTCATAACAAGAAGTATACAAAAGTAGCAAGAAGGGAAACGAGAAAATGAAAAACCAGCACTCATGTTGATTGATGATGCAGAGAACAATAATAGTTACTTGTGTTCGAGTTTGATTTATTATATGATGATTTTGAAACTTTCCATATATAAGGCAAAGAAGGAAGAGTTCGCGAGGCTCTACTTGGTAAACGTTTTTTTAATTCTTAATTTTTTTTACTGAACTGAGGTTCTGAAAGATCAAGGAAAAAGCTAGCCAGAATTAGATCTTATTCCAACAGCACAAGTTGATTAAACCAATAAACGAACAAGTCTAGTAACCAAGTCAAAGTCTATTGTTGACCCAAGTTTTATACTCCACTAAAAGATATTACCACCTTTGATTCTTTTTCCGAAAGATGAATCAACTAATATACAATTTTTGTCAAACTCAATTATTGTTTGATCCAAAAAATTCCTTGTCTAACAATAAACGTAGATTACAATTTAGAACCACCTAAGTCCAAGTAAACTCAAAGTGTTGTTAAGCAAATGGGCACTCAGATAAATCAAACAACTTTAGTGCCAAGTCAAATCATGGTGGTGCAAATACTTTTGTTTAATAATCTTTTGGTCAATACCTTGCTAAAATTATTTTTCTATAACAATTGGAAAAATCAAGAGATAATATGAGAGAGAGAAAATAAAGATGTCATGATGATGAATTCAAAAAAACGAAAAATTAATAGCAAGATATCATTTTGTTACTTTTTTTCTGCAAGTCACACTTCTTAGCAATATACCCTTCATGTAATCAACTAACTATGAGGTGGAGGTGGTTTCGAGATAAAGAGGTAACACGGGATATTGAAGCCAATGAGGAAAACAAAGGCATTTATGGAAATAACAATATTAAATAAAATAGAAATTTTACATCAATAAATTTGATAATACCTTATATTTGATGAGAGTGATCAACCAAAGAAGAACCAAAGTTGAAATAGATGTGAGGCAACACAAAGGGAAATAGGGAAGAAGTGAGGAAAAATATGATATCTTATGAAGAAGAAGAGAGTACTGCACATTATTTTGAAAGTTGATCGTTTGAATTTTTATTATTATTTTATTTATGGACTGCACGATGGAATTGTAGATTATTATTTTATTTACCCGCACCTAGGGGTGTTCGTGGTTCGGTTTTCACGGTTTTTAAGTTAAACCGTGAACCAAACCGTTAGTAATGGTTTTTTTATTATTGTAAACCAAAACTAAATCGTAAAACTTTAAAACCGAATAACGGTTTGGTTTCGGTTTGATTTCACGGTTTGGGCTAGTTAGTCTTCTATACAGTCTATCCCAAACTTTGCTGAAGAAAGAAAAAAAAAACAAGTTTTCCAATCTTCAAATTCCATGCAACCTTCACAGAACCCAAAAAATCAAATGCATCGTATGCCCAAGTGTATAAAAACACAGTTGTTGGCTAAATTAATTACAGGTTGAAACATATTTAATTTATTTATATGTATGTGTATATATATATTCTTACGGTCCGGTCTGGTTTCATACGGTTGGTTTTCAGTATAAACCATAAACCAAACCGTTCGCTACGGTTTAAAATTTTTGAAACCGACCGACCGAACGTTTAGTAAATAAACCGACCGTGAAACCAAACCGATGACCGGTTTGGGTGGTTTCACGGTTTGAAACCGAACCGTGAACACCGGCCGCACCATCAAAAAAATATACAAAGAATCATTAAATGGTTGGTACAATTAATTTCACTTGTGGTACCAACAAATAAAATCAACACCATCATTAAACTTCCATTGTTTTAAACGTGCGGTGGAATTTATGACCCCACCATTAAAGAGAAACCCATAGCACATCATTTGTGTACTAGTGTGAGATAGATCATTTATAAACAATCAAACAACATATTCTAAGGGTATGTTTTACAACGAGAGTTTTAGACTTTTAGGAGCTTAAAACTTTTGTGTTCAAGTGTATTCCTATGGGAATCTCTATCTCCAATTTAGAGGGTGTAAATGAGTCAAGTTGCTCATGAGCTATTCATAAAAGCTTGAGTCGAGAAGAGCTTAAACGGACCCGAGCTTAAAAATAAGTTCGTTTCATAAACCAGCTCGGGCTTCACTAATCCATCTCGAGTAACCTTGCAATCCTAAACTAGCAATCCATTATTAATTTTAAGGTGTTAAATACATATTTACATGATATATTTTATCCTATATAAAAAAATAATAAAATTAACAAAATAATATATATTGTATTACAACAATATAACTTCATATCTATAACTTATAATAAAAGAATTGAACTTTGATGATTTGGCATTCAATGAAGGCCTCAACCCCTCCTTAAATGTGCCACGTGACATCATGTAGGATTTTTTAATTTTTGAGTTTTTTTAATAAATCTATATATATTATAATTATTTTAGGAAAAGATAAGAATTTAAAAACAAAATAAAATTTTCTCTCTAATGTTTCCTCCCATAACTTTTAAACGTTAATATCTTTTATATACGAGATTTTTAAAGAAAAATATTACACAAAATTAACGAGCGTTTTATTATCTTTTCAACGAGTACCATAGTGCTATATAAAAAACGGAGAAAAAAAGAACTATTTTTGTGGGGTTTTGTTTTCAAATATATTTTACTGTACTAATAAATCACAAACGATAAACATAACTTCATAGGCAGATATTCCTTTTTTTTATATTTGAATATGATAACTTATGGCAGAAATTTGTTTAAAATAAATATTATTATTATTATTATTATTATTATTCATTAATCATGTATTGGCAAATCATTAATTATGTTGTCATATTAGATATTTTATTATGTTATATTAGATATTTCAACCCGGGACACTCCCGGGATAAAAGCTAGTATATATATATATAGAAAAATAGTTATATGTATATAAATAAAAAGTTAAATTTAATAAATTAACCAAGCACGAACTTCTAAAATCTAAATTACTTCGGGCTGATCTTGAGCTCTGAAATCAAACTCGAAACGGACAAGGCTTGAGCTAGCATAATTGAAATGTTGATATAGATCTCATAAATCAAACGGATTAGCTATGTAGGCCCATATAGTTGGTCCATATAACATGGGTTCCGGTCCAGATAATTCAAATATCCAAAAGGCCCACCTTTGTATTCCTTATAAGTTACCCAAATCATTTTAGACGGTTAAATTATTGTATACTAACAAATAGATAACGTAATATGTATGCACATATGTGTAGATTCGTAAAAAAGAACTTATATCAAGCAAGTTACATAGGTTCGTAATATTGTATACTAACAAATAATTTCATATTCAACTATAATACAACTCCTCTCAAACTGTTACTGTTCGAGAAATTAGGGTAGCTAACTTTATCACAGTAGGTCTAAAGTTATTAAGTTATGAGTCAACTGATACATTTACCAACAACATTTAGTGATCATTTCGTTGTGATCAACAACACATTATATCATTATAACTTAGGTTGTTGTTAACGGTTTTTTATGACTCCTCCATGAGATAGTTATGTCTGATGACATTATGATATACCCCAAAATTGACATTTTATTTCCTTTGAATATAAGAAAGTTAGAATAAGAGTAGTCAATCATTTTAAGTTCTCACTTCTTCTTTAGATTATAGTCTCTTGTTTCTTATAGATATTGTAATGTTCCATTAGATGCTTTTCAATAATCTAGACAAGTCTAATGTTAAGCAATATCAACAATATCATAAACAAGTATCGACTTACATTTACATAATACTACTAAATTATGAAGCATAAGGTAATAATTTCATTCATCCCATTATCTTCCAGAGGAGATCAATGTTGCATATTACATATGTAATGACCCATTAAAACAAAGAAGAATGTGTACCAATTGTGGGAAAATGCATGAGGGTGAATGTCGTTATGGTTCAAAATGAATGTTGCCGGTAGGGGTGTGCGTGGGTCGGTTTGGGTCGGTTTTTATCATTAACCATAACCATAACCGCTATTTCGGTTATGGGATTTTCGTAACCATAACCATAACCAAACTTCGGTTATGGTTAATCGGTTATGAATTCGGTTATGGTTATTTCGGTTATTAACCAAAAAAATCGACCAAAGCTAACTTCCGGCTAAATTATAAATTTAAAAGCCCATGGGTCTTAAAAACTCAGGACCTACAATATTAGACTAGCTTGGGTTATTATTTATAAGTTAATCAAGACTACACTTTCTAGTTAAAGTACCAATGTCGGATCCCTTTTAATAAGATATTAACAAAAAACATATTTAACCCCTTGGTAACAACTTACAATTTTAATTCATCATAAAAAAAAAGAATACTACATCAATATCATGTTGTTAATAACATACTTTTATTATAGTAAAAAAACCTCTATATAGTTAATATAGAACATAAATCTATTACATAAACTTAACAATACAAGTTCGGTTCGGTTCGGTTCGGTTATATCGGTTAACCAAAGCTTCATAACCATAACCATAACCGCTCGGTCGGTTATAGAAATTTCATAACCATAACCATTGGTTATGTTGGTTATCGGTTAAAATCGGTTCGGTTATGTCGGTTATGGTTCGGTTATGTCGGTTATGGTTAATTTTGCTCACCCCTAGTTGCCGGTGTGGAAAACTAGGCCACTTGGCTCAAGAATGTGGTTTTGTTTAAAGGAAATGGTACACATGAGCCGTGTATGCAATTTTGCAATTGAAACGTAAGACTTTTGGGCATTTACTTACAACTGCAGTGGGCATGCGTCTCACTTACATTTTTAGCTTTTACACGAATGCTTGTTAAAAATCTGATTTCTTTTCTCGTAAAATGGTTTACGTGACATCTTACGCTGTCTTGTAGTTTATGGGTTATAGAAGAAAATATCCAAGGATGATGATGTTTTCATAATTGGGATTTCTTTTTTATGTATGGGAAAGTCAAGCTAGGGTGTTAATTATGAAACCTTTCTAAAGTCGTATCCAGATGGTTAACGCATACGATGTCTACAATGTACCCGCGCCGCAATGCACGCGAGTCAAGAACTTGAATGTTGCCTTTTTTTCCTTTTAGAAACAGATTAATGTTCTAACAAATGTTAACGACAACAAAAATTGTGTTTCCGCCACAACACGCGGGAAAAAACATACATCAAAACATGGGTTTTCATATGGTTAACGCGTTACATAACACTTGGACTAATCCGTTCGATGTTTGCAATGTACCCGCGCGGGTCTAATTACTAGTTATAAAGAAAAACAAAACAATATTAAAAAAAAAATAATTAAAATTTTGAATTTTTTAATTTGAAGATGCTAGTAGTAACTTTTTTAGCTTTTCTTTTACCGCTTTCTTTTTTAAACGGTTACTATAGCTGGCCCCCAAAACGACCTTCTGGCATAGCCCAGTTGGTTATACGATGAAGGGAAGAGGGCCTGGTCATAGGTTCGAATCCTGGAGCACAGAAGGCAATGAAGACAAGAGCTTGTGGTTCATTAGTTGATGCAAGTTCGAATCTGAGCTGACCTGATTTTCATCCGGCTGTTACTCTAGCGAGGAAACTCGTGTGGAGACAATATGGTTTCCGAGCGAACGACGTAGTCCCCACCGTATCATTGTGGACCCGGTTCAAACAGCATAGTCTAGATGCGTAGGTGATTAGGGTCTGCCAAAAACGGGTGTGATGATGTCTACCGTTTTATCTAAGATTTTGATTTATGAGAGTAAATTAAATGATATCCAGAAGACAAGAAAAGCGAGTGGAAGAAGTAAAACAAGGAGTGGCCATATCAAATTTTGTAAGTTTGAACCGTCTCCCTCTATCCCGCTCCTCTACTATTCACTACTCTCTCTCTATATATTCAGATTTCATACTCTCTCTCTCCCTCACACACACTCTCTCTATATATATCTATCAACCTATATGATTTTTTCGTAATGCATTCCAATGGAGCCCTAGCTCAGTTGCTCACTTGTTCTATCCATACGCCATTGCTTATCTGAGCTACTGACTGAGCTCCAAAACGCACAGTGAGCTCACACATCTTACACATTTCATTTCAGCTTCAATATGCATATTATACTTGTTATAATTTGAATCGGTTTAATATCAATTAGCTGCATAGATCTGTCACATTCGTTTTTTAACCTGTTTAAATTTGCAATTTTTAACGTTTATTTATATCTTCCTAATAACATTTTAACTCTAAGTTCGTTTGACTGACCTCTGTTTTTGACTTTCTGGAAGAAAGCAACAGCAGAGCTGTTTCTGACGCTCCTTACATATATTTATTTTTATTTTTTCGGTAACGACATTTTAATTGCTCTTCTATTTTGTTTTGTACTTGATTTCATTATTTAATTACGGTTTGAACTTGAGAATTAGTTTATATTTTATTATTGACTATTTTAGACTTTTGTTTGAACATATGAGGCCTTAGGGTTTGGTTTGTTCTATTACATTATTGTTTCAAGAGGCTTCTCAATATAATGTATGTAATTTAAATTAAAGATATGAGCCTTTAGATATGTTGGTTGATGATTTTTATTTCGCTTATACCTTATTAATAATGTCTTGGCTGTTATGTCTTGATAATTGATTGATATGTAGTGTATCTGCTTAGGATAAAATGTACCAATAACATGTTTATGTAGTTCCTGACACAATGGATTTTTTTTAGTAGTTCTGTTCCTAATACAGTAATACTTCTGCTAGAATATGATGGTAAAATTCTGGTCACTGCTCTTTTGAATACTAGTGTGTGCAAACATTTTGCAGTACTTATAACAAGCAATTTGTGTCACGATAAGGATGTCTATGGTATAGTTGCTAATATTAATGTAAATGCTTTAGCTGCGCGTTCATGGAAAGCAAGTTAATTTAACATCATGCACCGATCTTCTTCAAGGCAAAGAGACATGAATATAGAAAATGTACCTGCTGCTAACATCCAAGGGCAAACTGGACGAGTTACTAGAGCACGTGCAAAAGTATTGGGGACATCAAAGGGTTTGCCACCGCTACATCCTGTGGTGAAACAGGATCACACGCGGGCCCTTCAACCTAAAACCAAAAGAACATCATCAGATGACAAGTCGCTTACTGTTGTTGCCCCTATTGTCCAAGCCAAGAGAAGGGCTGTTTTTAGGGACATCACTAACAACTCATTTGATGAATCCAGCATAAAAGTTCCCAATGGAAATAAAGTGCAGGTACATATTGTAGCAGCTTTCAGTTGATAGAATTAAGCAATGATCTGATAGCTTGAAAGCAACATAATGTATGCTTTTCATATTTATGGAATTTATAATTTTTTTTTCTGTTGATGTTGCTTGTTGTCAGATTAGCAAGCGGGTCAAAAGATGTGCTGTCAAGAAGAATGAAAAAGTGGCTCGACTTGTTCGGGTGGACCCTCAGATTCAGAAGAGAAATGCAAAGACAGCAGAAGGCATAACCAAACAGAGTACAAATGAATTATGTAAAGCGAATTCACAGCTAATATCAGAAAATGATAAAACAACCGAACCACACATATACAAAAATCCATGCATCGGTAGTATGCTAGATTTGAATCTTGCTAATTGGATATCTACACTCTGGGCATGGAAGCTCATTACAGAAATTTTATTGTTGTATCATGCAGGCAAACGCAAACTTACCATTGAAGTGGCAACTACAAATGATGAGTCCATTATTGACATTGATTCTAAGCACAAGGGTCCTCAAATGTGCAGCTTATATGCCGCGGAAATACATGCAAATTTATGCACTGCTGAGGTCTGAATAGCTGTTGACATCTATTCATTGGTTAATACCCACTTTATATATAATTTTTTGTATTCTCAAAAAACCAACCAAACTTCTATACAATGTGCAAGGTTTACATATCATTTTATTTCGACTTGAAATAGTAATACAATGTCACTTGTGAATATTTGTTTTCCTTTAAAATTTTACTTCGGTTTATTTTTTGCGTGAAGGAAATCTCTTTTGTTACTTATTATGAAGTAACTGTTTTTCTACAGCTTAAGTGGAGGCATTCCACTGATTACATGAAAACTGTGCAGCTGGAAATCACACAAGAAATGCGGAGCATTCTTATTGATTGGCTTGTGGAGGTTAGTTCTTGCGCCTTCTATAGTTCTATGCATTCTGAAATGTAGTTTTCTACCATAAGTAGTCCACAACCACTGTATTTATTACTAAAGACATGCAAATTTTAAAATTATAATCAGCGTCTTACCGATCGATTGGCTTAAAGATTATATTAGTGCAGTTAATCTTATATTCTTAAGTCAGTAATTAATTACTGGAATTTGGACTTTCTATATAGGTCTGTGAAGAATATGGGCTAGCTTCAGAAACATTTTATCTAACAGTTTCTCTCATTGATATTTATCTCTCTAAGAAATGCATTGGAAAACGAAGACTCCAATTGCTTGGTATAACCTGCATGCATGTTGCGTCGTGAGTATTCTTTATCAAGATACATAAAACTTCAAGAAACTTATTTTTAACAGTTTGTATGCTTTAATTTTAAAGCAAGTATGAAGAAATATGTGCTCCACGCGTTGAAGAATTCTGTTTCATCACTGACAGCACCTACACAAGAGCAGATGTAAGTTAAGCACATGTTCTACTTAGCATCATAGAGTCCACATAAAACTATATAATAACTAAAGTTATACCCTACAGGTATTGGACATGGAGCATCAAATACTGGATGTATTGAACTACCAACTGTCTGTTCCAACTATCAAAAAATTCCTGAGGTTGTAGTCTTCATCTATAACATATCAAATACTTTTTATGGGTGCCATATACTGATATACACAAATGCTTGCATCACAATTATGGGTGGCAACACTGACACAAAAATAGTCATGTTTTGGGCCTTCATATCTTACGTGTTTATAAATGGGTCATGTTCAGGTGACATGTTTAACCCATGTCAACCTGTTTAACGCATTTATAACCACCAACCTGTTTAATACGTTACAACTTGATCAACCCGTCAGACACATTTAGATAATTGAGTTAAAACGGGTCGTGTTCATCCTACACAAACTACATGTGATAGGATTATGGTTGATTCCTTGACACGAATAAATATATGGGTTGTGTTTTGGTTTAACGGCTCAACAACCTGAAACCCACTAAACCAACAAGATTGACACCTGTCACACCTCTAACTTTACAATAAATGGACACACAATATGGAAATGAGTGAATGAAACTGAGAATGCAAACTTACTTGGTTTTTTCATGCTAAATTGTTCAATTTCATTTTCCAGGAGATTCCTTTTGGCAGCACAAAGTTCTTACAAGGTAAATGAAAGTAATGTTCAGGAATCATTTGAAACAAACAGAATTATAAATTTTGAGTAGTGGAATAAATGCATAAATTGCCTTCAATTGCAGGCTCCAGTAATAGAACTGGAATTCCTGGCAAACTATTTAGCTGAGCTAAGTCAAATCGAGTACCGTTTCATAAAGTTCCTACCATCCCTCATGGCTGCCTCAGTCGTATACTTGGCCAAATGGACACTTGATCAGGATGAAGATCCATGGGTCAGTGTTTGTTTTATCTACTATTTCCTGCATACATTTATCTGCAAAATATACACATTTAAGTAACTGTATATTTTCCCTGGAATAAAAAGATTTAAAACAGACAACTTACCAAAACATATATTCTTGGATTGATTTGCCTAGTCAAGTCACAAACAGCATTGTCTTTATTTATTGCAGAATGCTACGTTGGAACACTACACTCACTACAAGGCACCGGAGCTAAAAGTTACGGTTCTGGCCCTCCAAGATCTGCAACTTAACAATGCCAGCCCTCTCCATGCTATACGCCAAAAGTACAAGCAACCGAAGGTAAATGCCCTTGCAAATTACTCACCATCATCATGATCTAGGTGGATTATGTTGTGATCTGATAACCATTGTTTTCCTTGTGACAGTACAAAAGTGTTGCAACATTAATCTCCCAGAAACCTGTGAAACCGCTGTTCTAATATTCGTGTTGCTGATGTACAATGAGATTAATTATTTGCCAGCCAGTCGGCCACATTCATTTTCTAGCTCCATGTTGTAAGTGGTATTTAACCACCTGTTGTAACTTGTTACCAGTTCTGGTACTTTGTAGTTGTTTCCTTAATGTCACAACTGTAAGACATTTGTATGTGATCAATGATCATATATATCCGTGAATGTATTCAAGAAGCGGGTTGGCGTAACTTTTGTTTGCTACTCAAATTATCAATATCGGGTCCAAATGGATCAACACCAACCACCACCACGGTTGACACATCCACTACAAGCGTTTCTGGCTCCATAAAAAAATAGTGTGAATATGTTTTGATTTTTTTTTTTCAAAAACATTTGTTAACCATACTTTCTAAGATACTTGCTTCACTGTTTTAACCTGCAACTTAAGCCTTTTTGTTGGTTATAACTTGTAATAATACCAAGAGGAATAATAAACGTAAGGGTTATATTGACGGTTAGACCGACTTTGGTGGGCGCGGAAATTCATGCCCCCTGCTCCACTTTTCTTTTATTTGTTTGGCTGATCAAAAAGGATGGAAGAACGCCTAAATCAAGCGTGAAATTTCCATGAGCATGCCCTTTTTTTAACCCATAACGCCCCCAGGGGCGGTGTGTGAGGCGTGATGGAGGGGGAAAACGCTTAATTCTACGTACCACTACACATGTGCTTAGTATATAACAAACAAAAAATAAGATAATTTTATTAGTTAGAAAATGATAGTTTTATTTATAAATTGAATATTTTATCACAAGAATATAAAAAGGATAATGTGCGTCCAAACTTCAAAAGGTAAAGCTATAACGATGCTTTAACATGTTGTACGTTGTGCATTAGTGGTTGTAACTCATCGCCGCACAGCATAAGAATATCCAAAGTCACAGTCATCAAGCAAGATGAAAAGTCAAACCTGACACTATATACAATAATAATAATAATACTATCTGTATCTATCTCCCGATAAGAAAAGTAAAAATATTATTACTCTTTGTGTGTGTGTTTGCAAATCAATCGAACGCTTATCTTCACAACTGCAGGTTTAATTCATCAGATTCTTTGCTAGGGTTAGTTCATCTTTGATTTCTTGTCTACTTGTTGCAAGGAAATCAGCTGAAACACGCTACACAATTGGTATGTTGAACTATTAGGGTTTTCAATTGTGTGATTTTGTGAGAAATTGAGAACTTACTGTTTTATTGATTTATTGTTGTATAATTAGGTATTATTTGTGTAAAGAAGATCTGTAGATATGTATTGTTAGAAAGTTTAAAATTATGATGTTAGTTTTGGAGGATTTGTTGATTTTTCATAGGGCTTTTGGATAGATAGTGTATATGTTGATTTATTGGAACATTTACAAGAATATTGTTTGTTAAGTTATAGTTAGTAAACAAGTAAGGATATGTTTGAAGGCATGATGAATTGGTGTTTTCTGTCAATGATTTTGAGTTTCCAGTAGTGTAGTTAGGGTTTTGAGTTTGAATTGAGAGGACTGTTGTTTTGTTTCCAAGAATTTTTTTACCGGAAGTTATTAGTAATGGCTGATTAAACTTTAAAGTACTTAGAACATGAACAGCCTTGTGAACTTAGCGGGGTTGGACTTTAGGCAACAAGGGACTCATTCTTTGCATAACCAACAATATGGTGAGAACTGAGAGAGCCGCATAATGAACTTGTACATAATGCATTGCAGATAATTAAGGTAGTAAGAGAGAAAATGTGCTGGTTACGTAGCCATCTTATGTATAACATTCAATACACCACGTTTGCGTGCTTCTCAATGTATTTCTTGGTTATGATTTGAACACTCTCCTATGCGACAAATGGAATAAAATTTTATTCCATGCTACGTGAAGAACATCAGAATGGAAGTTCTTTTCTATTAAATACTTACTTTTTATTAGATCAAGACGACATTTCAGACTTTCAGTTTATATGTAACATCTATTTTTGTTGTTATGCATTTTCCTTCTTGATAGGCTGAACTTCACAATATTCTCATAATGTGTTGGTTTTGTGAATTTTGAAGTTGATAGGCAGCAGAAGAAAGAAGGTGTCATTTACTTGTTTTGAAGGTGCTCTTCGCTGTTGCTATCTCATGTGTTCAGTACTTCACTATTTAAATCCGTGTTTGTGTATTGGGTCCACATTCTAAAATCCAAACAAACAAACCACCACTATTAATGGATCGACCACAAACTGCTGAATACAGTGGGCATGTGATTGATATAATCCAAGATAGACCGCTTACTACTTCAAACTCGCAGCAAAATGAAGATCGACCTTCTACTAGTGTCAATATTCCTGTTTTTCAACTTCCTTCTTTCTCTACTACAAATGAGAGAAGAACACCGTTTGCTAGAAGGGGGAATGGCCCTGGAAGGCGCAGGAGCCCATTGAATTCTGGTTATTGGATATCTATAGAATTAGTTATAACTGTTAGTCAAATAATAGCAGCAATTATTGTTTTATCCTCATCAAGGCATGAGCATCCTCATGCTCCATTATTCACATGGGTTATTGGTTACGCTTCTGGATGTGTTGCAACTCTCCCGTTGCTATTTTGGCGTTTTTATTTTAGGAATCAAACATCAGACCAAGATCCAGCTCAGCCTCCTTCTGGCAGTCTTTCTGCTATAGCCACTTCTTTGACCTCATCTTCAAATGCAACGAATTCAATAGTGGACAGTCGCAACAGCACTGGTGCAACAAGACCTATAGCGAGTTTACTGAGTGCAAGGTATGTGGTTTTGAAAATGCTTATATTGTAACAGGTTTTTTCTTCTTTTTTTTAATCAATTTATTTGGTAGGTTTTCCATGTGCTTGAAAATAATTTTTCGATACTGAGTTAGCAGAATAAGATAGTCAACCACAGCTAAATGATCTCTAGAAAATATTGTCTGGATGCGTTTCTGTTGTTCTGAAGTTGTCATGTTTTGAGTGTGGCAAATTCTGATTGCTTGAAATGACCAAAATGTTTTGAGTGTTTGGCAAATTCTGATTGCTTGTTAATAAAGTGAAGATGGTGTGTGAAATGGAATCAGAAGTGTCTCAATTAGGTTTATGGGATTGAAAATTTGGTATATAAGTATTTTTTTTTGTGGAACTGCTCCAAAACGGATTATTTGACTCATAAACAATAAATATTCAAAATCAAGCAAAAGCAGCACACACATTTGTTCATACAAGCATTGAAATTTAATTAGTGTGCCTTCAAGTGGCAATAATCATACAATCATTCCAAAACCGAAACCCAAATACCCCTTAATATTTTACAGTGTTTACCCTGTCAATACCTTTTATACAAGAAGTGCTTGTTTGATTAGTTATGATAGTCTTGAATTAACATGCTTGCATTAATGTCTAATTCTTGTCAGTTGTATGCTGCTGAATTTGTTCAGTAGTGGATACTTAATGTGTCAACCTAATTGCTGTCTTCGATATGACTGCATTGTCTTTTCACTTTTTCTGCAATCCTATTGGGTGAGTTATTATTAGTTTATACCTGTGAACATCATGTCAGAGTATAGTATCTGAACAAATATTAATCATCTATGTAGAATAGAATAGACTAATAGCATTCTAATCAAGGTAGAAAAACACTCCATACTAGACGTTAACATTCACAGGTAACCAAAAACAATTCTACAGTTGTAATATCACTAGATACATTTATATTGATCATGAAAAGAAACCTTCTATGTTCAATGTGAAAGTCAGGTTGTTCATTTATTAGATTTCTATTATATCAAACCAAGCGTATCCCTGGTTGCTAAGTTGGCATTCTTCTTGTAAAGGGTAGGTTACATAATATTAGATTTATAGTTACATTTGTTGGCCATGGGTTGGGCCTACAGTATACCATATGACAACTGAAATCAGGTTTCAACATACGCATAACAATAAGTGCGATATGGTAGTATGCTGTTACTAAATATGTACATGTCTAATACAAAAATCTTGTTACTGTTGCAGACTCAAAGTACTTGTTGAATACTTCAAAATGGGTTTGGATTGCTTCTTTGCAGTGTGGTTTGTTGTTGGGAATGTGTGGATCTTTGGAGGCCATTCTTCTGCTGCTGATGCTCCCAACCTCTACAGGTACAAGTCAAAACCATGTCATCTGCTACCCCATCCGTTCTGTTGACTTAATCGTTGTTTTGTCATCTTATAAAGTTATTAATCTTGACAGGTTATGTTTAGTGTTTCTTACCTTCAGCTGTATTGGGTACGCAATGCCATTCATCTTGTGTGCTACAATCTGCTGCTGTCTTCCCTGTATAATTTCAGTTCTGGGCTTCAGGGAGGATTTATCTCAAAACAGAGGGGCAACTTCAGAATCCATTAATTCTCTGCCTACCTATAAATTTAAAATTAAAAAACATAAACATGGGCATAATAAAGAAGCTAATGAAGGCGGGGTCGTGGCTGCAGGAACGGAAAATGAGCGAGTTGTGTCTGGAGAAGACGCTGTAAGTCTCGATCCTTCTCTTATTTATTTTTGGTTTATTTCTAGTTATGTTTTTTAATCTTAAATGGGTCAAAGATGTAAAATCCAAAAAAGTTTGCTTAAAAAGGAACGGATCAAATGGGTCTCGTAGTACATTTTTCTAATGCATAAAACATCCTATGTCATCTTATTTAAATTAGGTTATTAATGAAGTAATATGCTTGCTTTCATCATATTTGACAAGAGTAATTATTTATGAAAAAAAAGTAATATTTTGGGAAAGAAAGTGTTTTTACTGGTATTTATTCCATAGGTATGCTGCATTTGTTTGGCGAAGTATGCAAACAATGATGAACTACGGGAGTTGCCATGTACTCACTTCTTTCACAAGGATTGTGTTGACAAATGGTTAAAGATTAATGCTTCATGCCCACTCTGTAAGAGTGAAGTTGGGGAGACCGCTTTGAGTTCACTAACGGTGTAGCCCTAAACATGGTGGTTGGTTAGTTTCAGACACGGCTTTTATCTTACATATATAATCAAATCTGTTAATATGCATGTGATGCTTGTTTTAAGGATTGTTATTTCTCAATGAATGAAGCACCTAAACACTTTGACTAGTTTATTGCTTTTGATAGGATGTATCATGCATGATCCTGCATTTCAAATCTATAGTTTTATCAGTTAGCCATTTCATCAAACGCCTCGACTATTAGTAAGGATATGTTCTTTTTAGTTTACCTGTCCCAGTACGGTGTGTTGCAGCTTGTTAAGTAATCTCCTTTTACTTGGGGGTCGTGGATCTGGATGAATCAACTCGATCACGAAAGTAAAAACTGAGCTACAACTTCTTTTCATGAAAAGGTAAAACGCATAATCTAGATAAATGCTCAAATTTTCAACCTGAAACATGAACCGAAGCAAACCAATATTAATTTGAAGCAGAAACCAAAACTCAGTTTGGCTTCGTTTCAACCCTGATTTTTTACTCCGTATAATATATTAGTTCAGAATTGAGACTGCAGATATGAACATAAGGAAAACCAAAAAAAAAAATTGTTTTCTTACGCTGTGTTCCCGAGTTCACTTGAGGAGAGAAAAGAAAACAAAAGAAAGGAAATAAATTTTTTTGTGTTCCTCCCTTAAGTGAACTAGGGAACAAAGCGTTATAGTCAAAGTAAATGCTTTTAGCAACCTAAAAAGTAATTGATTTTCTCATTATTCAGAAGCATTTTTGGAACATTGTATAAAATTATATGGTTAATCTTAGACCACATGGACTAAACTTATATACAAAACAACCAAGCCTAGTAAATCGTGTCAAAGCAAAACTATTGGTAGGGTATGAGAAGATGTAGGTAAACATTTCCTCTATCCTTGAGGATATAGATGTTCCTTCCAAAGAGGCTCTCGGCTACAAAACAAACAACGGATAGAAAGAGAAAAAAACATATATAATGACAAAGAAACAAAAAGATGTAGGAAAAACATGCAAAGTCTGCTAAAAAGTGTGAGACGTCCTATCACTCTAAAAGACCCTAGCATAAATCTTTTGTTTCCACAAACTCTTATCATGTACCATGTCCTTGAAGAGGTGCAACTCCATCGAATTTTGCCTAATCGCTTCTCCTTAGTTTAGACATGCTGCTACCTCATCCCTTTAACTGTTATGGTTTATGTTGTTCTAACTGGAGTCGTTTTTTTTAAATATATTTAATATAAATACTCGTATATCCTTAACCCTAGACATTTTAAACATCCGCCCCCTTTCTTTCCTACTCTCCATCTTCCCAAGACCCCAACGCATAGTGACGTGGGTGACTTCATCCGAATCGAAATTTTTAGATATCCAGTTTTGAAGACCCCTACCTGAGACTAACCTTCAATTGTGACGTGGGTGACTTATATGCCTCTTGATGGTCTACTTTAATCAGTATTTGTCACACATGACTAAATAAAGGTAGAGACAAATTAGAAATTAACCACAATATTCTGGCGTGTTCCCGTTTAAGGTGTACAATAGTGATGGCTAAGGAGATCAAGGATCTCGGTTTTAGAGATGAGAGAAAGGGACGATTATGTGTTGAGAGTAATGGTGTTTCATTAGCATCTAATTATCTGTAAGTCACCTCTATATATACACTCAAGGGGAAATCGTATTTACGGTTCATTAAGGGTAATTACATCCATCACATATTTATCAGTTAAACCAATAAGGGTAATTAGGTCAATGATTATTTATTTGATAAATGATTATAAAGGACATTTAATAGAATATATTTAATAGAATATATAAATATATTCTTACGCTAGTGCCTTTAAAGGAAAGACAATGAAATAAGATTTATAAAATATATGACTAAATAAAGGCAGACACATTAGAAATTAACCACAATATTCGGGAATCAATATTAACAAAAATTCTAGATCACGCATTCAGATTAACAAAACAGGCAACTGGAGCTTAGTTGGCCAATTTCTTAAGGTGATGATGAAGCATTCTGTTTCGAATTCTTTGTGGTTCATTTGGAAGGTATGCCTTAATAGAATGATCATAATCATAAAGGTTAAAAGTTATATAAAACATGTATGGCAAATATCCATAAAAGTAAACCAACAAGATGTATATAAGCTGATGATCGAGTTTATTCAACGTATATACATTTCTTGATCAATTTTTCATACTTTCAAACATCAATTTGGGATGATGATGATGATGACAAATAGGGTGTGAAGAAGAGAAAGGTGGAGAGGATACTGGCGGATAAATGAACTACCCAAATGATTCGATGATTGGTGGTGGCTGGCGTGATTCGAAAGAATGAGACAATGATTCAGATGACAGTCTCGCGGAGAGAGGGGGTGGGTAATTTTACATATTCTATTTTTTTTATACGGGAATTGGATTTTAATAATTCATACTTTGTCTCGTTGGACGACAATAACATGTATTTAAAAAAATTTCCACAACAGTCCCAACTTTCAAAGTATTTTCTTCTAATGAACTTTTGTTAACTGAGAACTAACCCAGATGATGGACGTCAATATCTATGCTGACGTCAGCATTAACTAACCCAACTGGGTTAGTTCTCAATTAACAAAGGTCATTGTTGAAAAATACTTTGAAAGCTGAGACTGTTGTGAGGAATTTCTTATGTACAGATTATTGGCGGCCAATGAAACAAAATTTGGATTATTAAAATCTAATTCTCCTTTTATAATAAGACAAGTGTAAAACGGTAATTTTACGTTAGTTTAATGGAAAAAGTTAACTACTTTAGTCATTGTGATCAACATCGAAAGAAAACTAGTTACTTGAACATGCAAATTTTAGAATCTAGAGAGAAAATCCAAATTTATACCAAACAAGAGGAACCAAAGTGTAATTTACTCTTTATTCATTATTTTTGAGCCTGATTTCTTCTTAAAAAAAACAATATTTATTTCACCAACCATATATTTTACATTTGTAATTTACAATTTCAAAACTGATTCTAAACTTTAGTTTAAAAAAAAGACCACTAATTTGTAAGTTAGTAAACAAGTTGATATTAATTAACTTATCCCTCATAGTCAATTGTGAATTTCTTGAAGACTTCCCAAGTCAAACATATCTATTTGCAGGAAGATCAGATCTCAACATGTCCAATGTAGAGACCCAAAACCTCATCACCACCACTCAACACCACCCACCACCACCACACACCACCATAAAACAACCCAACCCAATAACATCACTCATACTCCAACCATTCCAATGGCTAAAAATGCTATCAACCGAGCTCAACCCATCATTCATCCTTGGTATCTTCCTCATATATGGGCTCAGCCAAGGCTTTTCAGGCTCTTTTTTTAAAGTGGTCACTGATTATTATTGGAAAGATGTTCAAAAGATACAACCATCAAAAGTCCAAGTGTTCATAGGCTTGTACCACATCCCATGGGTCATGAAGCCCATATGGGGCCTCATGACTGATGTGTTTCCAGTGATGGGCTATCGAAGGCGGCCGTATTTCATTGTGGCAGGCGTCGTAGGGGTGGTGGCGGCTACTATGGTAGCTGAGGGTGGTGTAAAGTTGGGAGTGGCGGCTGCGTTGTGGTGTTTGATAGCTATAGCGGCTGGGATGGCGATGGCGGATGTTACTATTGATGCTTGCATTGCAAGGAATAGTATTGAGTTGAAGGAGTTGGCTCCTGATATGCAAAGTCTTTGTGGGGTGTGTTCATCAGCTGGTGCACTTGTTGGTTATGCCACTAGTGGTTTCTTTGTTCATCATCTTGGTCCTCAAGTTAGTTTCGTTGTGATTTTGTGATAATATTTTCTTTTAAATTTTAATGTTTGCATGGTTATTAATTGTTGTTATGGTATTATGTAAAGCTTGCGTTGGCAGTCTTGGCAATTCCAGCAGCATCACAGATATTTTTAGGATTTTTGATCTATGAAAAGAAAGTATCTGATGACATGTCTGCCAAGAAAAAACAGGTTAGCTTCGGCTTTTAAGGTCTTGCTAACTATATTACCAAAGGGTTGCGTCTAAAGTAACACTACTGATACACCATCCAGACAACGCTGACATATGATGGTGAAAATAGTCATACAGGTCATATAGCATGTTAGATTGGTATATCATATAGGCTATAATGTACCCATACGACCCGTTTAATTGGTGTTGTCAAACCATATGGTGTGTATGATGGGTACACTGACAACAAATTGCCTGGCGTGACCACTGACAAAGTCATACAACCCATATGACCATTTTCAACTGTATGATAATTTTACTTCGTGTTGGGTTTTAAAAGCTTCAAACACTCAAACTCAGATTCTAACAGAACAAAATTGTTTGCTGCTTCTAAACACTTCATTCAGTTGCATACAAAACATTAACCGGCGAAAACTTAGCCTACCCCCTGCGTAAACATGAAAGAAAAACTTGCCTAAAAGCCAGGAAACAAACCCATGACTTGACTCGGAAGACAAACTAACCAGAGTTCATGACACTACTTGCATATAATCAGAAACTGATCCATTACCTATTAAAAACAAATAAACATGTGACTAAATAACAACTTCATGGCTGACCTATATCCATTTCTGACTCGTATCACAGGCAATAGCTAACCTGGGAGGCGCACTAAAAGGCATGTACGAGACCATCCAGTTCCCAGAAGTCTGGAAGCCATCACTTTACATGTACCTTTCCATAGCTCTAAGTTTTAGTACCCATGAAGGCCAGTTTTATTGGTATACCGACCCTAATGCTGGTCCCGCATTTTCCCAGGTACTTTAACTTTTACATAATAATTAAGCCAACCTATGTGACGTAGTTCATGCTCGTTTATAGGCCTGCTGCGTGCATATACCCTAATGAAAGTGACCAACTAAAATTCTGAATGCAGGAACTCGTTGGTATGGTACACGCTATCGGAGCATTAGCTTCAATCGTTGGGGTTCTAATCTACCACAAGCTTCTTAAAGACTACCCCTTTAGAAAACTGCTCTTTTATGCTCAACTTGTGTACGGCCTCTCTGGGTTTCTTGACGTCATGTTCATCTTACGGTGGAATCTCGTTCTTGGGCTTCCCGATTACCTGTTTGTGGTCTTGGAGGAAAGTGTTTCCCGCATTGTATCCAGGGTAAGGTGGATGCCTATGATTGTGCTCAGCACGAGTTTGTGCCCAATAGGCATAGAAGGCACATTTTTTGCACTGTTAATGAGCATCGATAGCTTCGGTTCACTTTCTTCCAAGTGGGGTGGTGCGGTGATTTTACACGCATTTCACGTCATGAGAACCGATTTTCGAAACTTGTGGCTTGTGATTCTTATTAGGAATCTCTTGAGACTTGCTACATTGGGTTTCATTTTTCTTGTCCCAAATACAACTCGTTTTGACATGCAAAACCCAGGCGATATCTTACAATCGGGAGGCAAAAGTACAGATCTTGAAACAAACCACGATAATTTACAACTGGTGCCTTTAAAGGAAATTCGAGACGTTTAATTATATATGAAGAAGGGAAGATTTCTTAATCATGTACTTCATGATATACCACTAAATAAAGGTCGAGATACATTAGAAACCACAATTGTCGGGAGTCAATAATAATTATAATTCTAGATCAAACATTCAGATTAACAAACCAGGGAAGTGTAAGCAAGACTGCTGGAGATCAGTGGGCCAATTTCTTCAGGTGATGGAACATTTTGTTTCGAATCCATTCTCGGTCATTTGGAAGGTATGCCTGAATAGAATGATCATAACTGCAGGAGGGAATATTTATCTCATGTTATAATTTATGAAGATTAAAAAGTATATAAGCATGTATGGCAAATACTGATCAAAGTAGACCATCAAGAGACATATAAGTTCATGAGTTCATATGCAATATTAGAGAAAATATTAATGAGGTCATAGCACAATTGTTCTTCAATTTAGAGATCAAGCTGATCCAAAGATTGAACTTTAGGGGGTGTTTGAATATGCGATTTCTTGTAATAATCGGTTTGAATTGTTTGGATTAAAATATAACTTCTAATTATAAGATTATTATTATTATTTTTTTTTTTGTTAAAGAAAATTTTTCTCATTAAAACAAAATACGAAAGTTACATCACAATAGAAGGTAGACGGGCAATAAGCTGCGGCGCTACCCCTTTCTGAATTGCGAACCCTAGTCTACCAAAGACAAATCCTTGCCTCCTGGAGATGAACTATTGTTGTGGACGACCCGTTGGACCCTGGTCAAGAAACGAATAGCTTCTGACGCTAGGGAGCCAAAGGTATCAAAGGCCAAAGGGATTTAGACGTTAAATAATTAGTCTCATATCAGATGTAGTTTCATACTTCCACAAACCTGACTAGCAAAGGATGAAATAAAATTAGCTATCAACCCTTCTTGTAATCTAAATAGAAAGCCTATCCACATTTTATAACCATCTTTTTTCTTATCAAATTTCCAAATTTATCACATCAAACTCTATTTTCTAGGGGTTTTCCAGGTCCAGTTATGCCGGTTTTGACAAAAATTCTAGGTCGAACCTCGAACCACTAGATACGGTTTCTAATAACGGCAAAGCATACCAGCCAGGTTCGTTGGATCGGTTGGCCAACCCAAACTAGTTAAGTTTGGCGATTTGGGCAGTTTGAAACAGTGTTTTCTTCCAAAAAAATATTACATTTGTAAGTATGTGTAGTTTTCTAAAGCATGATTCAAAATTCAAATATGGCAGCTTCAATAACTATTTTTATATAGCTACGTATTCTAAAAAACCTAGTTATGTCGGTTTCAACAGTTTGCAAACACACCGACTATTTACAACAACTTGTTTCATTACAACTATTATCTGATTTTGATGATTTCATATCAAATAATCACTTTTAAAGACTATCCAAATACCCATTATTATCCATGGATGTTTAATGATGACGGAGAAAGAGGCCGAAACAAATAGTTTTGGTAGCTGGAAGCCTGGAACAGAAAGAACACTTACACCAATGCACTCAAATCAGCAAGGCCATCAATGACGGATTCAAATCAGAAAGAACACTTACACCCGAAACAAATAGAGATCTTGGATGTCATACGTTATGTTTCTCATGGACGGATTCAAATCCTTTAGTTTCCGTTCATATAAAGCACATATACCTGCACATAGAAACCAAACGTAAGATTAGGCATACGCGAGTTTACTAACACTACACATACATAAAACAATTGCTCTCCTCTTTTTTCAATTTACAAAAAAATGGTTAATGATATATGTTAGATTGATGTATTCATCAATGACTCGAATGCTCCAAATTAAACTGAAGAAAATATAGTATTATTTTTTTGTGATGGATGAACGGATAAGCTGAACATACCGTCCATTGCTTGGCTTACTGACTCATAATCCATAAATGTTCTTGTTGCTCGGTTTGGAGAAGTCTGCATCAGTATAATAGTGTGCCTATTCGACTGCACGCAAATGAGAATACATTACTACTAGATGTAAAAAATATTGGTTACAAGTACAGAAAAAAAGCTAAATCTATCACAGAAAAAGAAAATCAGACCTTAAGAGGTCCAATAAGTTCTAAAAAAAAAGCATAAAACCACCAATTTTTGAAGCTATAGCTGACCAATACATTCGCTATTTAGAAGGTGTTTAAACGTGCGGCTTTAGAACTGTTAAAGCGATTAGAAGTACCTGTAGTTAGGCTACATGGTACGGATTCCCACCCCCTCCAACTCAACATTTTCGCTAACAATAGCACCCCCCCCCCCCCACCCACCCACCACAATGGCCAACCATTTCCTAAGCGCCATTAGGGGTGGCTATTGAATAGCTGCCAGCACAATAACGAGCTGATCAAGTGGGCTCCATATATCACAACCTATCAATTTTTTTTGTTTTCTTTTTAATTAAAGGAGCGTTATTCCATTGCATAGGTGTTATTGAATACGTGTCGCAGACGTAGCGCTGATGTGGCGTAATGAGCTCCATTCCATACTATTACCACATAGGCCATAGCCTTATAATGTTTGGATAAACAAATTCTGCTTATGATATAATCATCTAGTAGTCACATAATTAACCTAAGAAACCAGTTGTATCATGGTTTCAGCTTTCAACTATAATAGTACAATACTATTAAAAGGGCAAAATAAAATTAATCTTCTTTTTTAACTTAATTGAAGGAACTTATTAAAATTAATTTCTTAAACATCATAGTTTACCAAACACTTAATTCAAAACACTTTAGATTATTATCTATTGCAATTTGCAAACCCCCAAGATTTAACTTTTTTTTTTACTGAGAAAGTATACAGCCCAAATATCCAAATAAATAAGCATAAACGTGAAGAGTAAGTAAAATCTCACCATTTAGAGAAGAGGTTGACCGACGTTGACCAGCGATTGAAATATTAATGTGATAGAGTTTCTTCAGCGTGTTTGAATAGGGGAGGAGAAAATAATAAGAAAATCTGTCTGCTCTTTGGATATTACTTTACACCCTCAGCTTTCTGTGATTTGCAATATAAGCCCTAAGGTTTCTTTTTATCACATTTTTTTTATTTGGATCAAATTAAGGATTTTGTTTATGGGTTACCACTTTTACCGAATTAGCCCAAGACCACTGATCCAAATAGAGTTGAACAAAAAAAACCGGATCCTGGAACTGAACCGGTCTAGGACCGGTATTTAAAAAAAAAATTGTGTTGCCTTTCCTTAAAAAAAAAAGTGTGCGCATGAATTAGTTCACAAACCACATCAATTTGCACCAATCTAGAGTTCGTTCATATTGCTCAAATCATTAACGCTGATGTTTTTTTCCTATATCTTTTCTATTTCTTTCCTTTGTAACATGCACTATACCTTTTTTTTTCTTTCATATCGTAGTTTTACTTTAAAACTAGGATTCTATTACCTCGCGTTTCGCGGCGGGAGCTCCTGTTGCGTTGAGGGTTTGGTGGACGTTAAAGATTGCGCGGCGCTGTGGGTGCTTCTGTTGTGTGGAGGGTTTCGTGGGCATAAAAGATAATATTAAGTGACTGTTATTCTCGCATGGGCTTAAAAAAAATAGTCGCAGCTAAAAGCTAAAAGTTTGGTGGTCAAATTGGAAGAAATGAAAGTACATTCGTTAGTAAGAAAGTTAACGTTCAAAGTTTGGTGGTCATTTAAAATTCTAAAAGTTTGGTAGCCAAAGTATGAAATCCTAAAAGCTAAAAGTTTAGTGGTCAAATTCGAAGGAAATAAAGTACATAAGTTAGTAAGAAAGTTAGTGGGCAAAGTGCAATGAAAGTTTAAAAAAGTTGAGTGGTCAAAGTTTGAAATCCTAAAAGCTAAAAGTTTTGTGGTCAAAATTTTAAATCCTAAAAGTTAAAAGTTTGATGATCAAAGTTTAGTGGTCAAATTGAAGTTAGTAATAAAGTAAGTGTTTTTTTTTCATTTTTTTAAACGTAAAAAATAGTACATAATTTATTAGGTATTTAGATGGGCTTTCCAATTAATTTCAGCTTCATGTTTGGGCTATATCATATGGGTTGATAGAGGATTTGTTTGGGCTTTTACTAACAGCAAACAAACAAACTCGTTAAATTTCAGAAGCTTCTGCAGCCAGGCGCCAGCCATTCAGAGGCCTTTGCCTCCCCAATGAACCAATCCAATATAGTTTACTGTTGAAGTGTTCTTTACTTAATAGATACTATAGTGTTTTATATTTATTTTAGAAATGTGTTGAATTTGAAAATGAACTGGTTAGAAGGCTCGAAAAACAAATTACCTTGTGAAGGGATAGGGAGTCCAATCCTCGTGGAGGAGGCATCCCTATCCCTCTTTGCAACAATCCTGGCACCAACGGGTTCCAGTGCTAGGAAACATCCGCAGCCCGCGGAACCCTCTGGCGGAACTTACTTCGCGCAAGGGATCAACTTGCACGTGATTCAACCATTATCCACATCACTACTTCAGGAGAATGGACGCGTGTGCGCGCATGCGCGGAATATTCACTCATAACCAGCTTTCGGTACGAGGTATGGAAGATCAAGCATCAAGAAGATTCACTCAGATCTGGGCCAGAGTGCACGCCAATCACATGGCAACATGTGTCACAGTCACTCCAACAACCGCTGACATGAACAGCGACTTGACTACTCCCATGCTTCCACCATGCTGCCGTCTACAGTACATGCTTACCTGTTGCCAGTGCCAGACGTCACGTCAGACGCAAGCAGGTAAGTCAACCATACCGTGTCAGACCAGCATGCCGCCGACGTCTTATCAGAGGGCGCCACGTGTCATCTTCGCATGAACTGGTCAACCACTCATGACGTTAGCAAGCAGGGCCCAATGTTTCCAGCCATTTTACTGGGCCGGTCACCCTAAGCCCAGTATCAAGCCCAGATCAGAAGTGCTTCTCGTGGGCCGTTTCACCAGGCCAATGTCGTCTCCTATAAATAGAACTCCTCAACTCCTTTGCAAAGGATCCGGAAAAATTACTACTCGTACTAGAGAGCTAAACTATTCTTGTAACACTTTGTAAACTCCAAAGTAATATACAATTAGCTCTTCACAGTAGACGCAGGTCGTGTTAGACCGAACCACTTACATCTCTGTGTTCTTACTTCTGCACACACACACTCTTTTTCCTTACGTCTCGGGTTAAACCAACGGTGTGGGTAAAGGATTGTACTTGGGTAAACGTGAGTATTAACCATTCATAGATTAGTCTTAACCCCCGATATACTTATTGTTTCTTCATCTTGAAATAAAAATCTAATCTATCAAATATATTAAAATAATAAGGCTGTTGGGTGTGGGCTGCGTCCACAGGATGTCGAGGCTAGGTTAGGAACGGCCACACCGCCCCTCCCGGCACGTCGCTTTCGTTACTTGGTGGACAATTGTGACGAGGCTATGTGTGTGTATATTATATTTATTTAATTAAAAAGGGGGAGGTCCATCACTCACACCCTTCCTTGGTCAATCAATTGGGTGATGAGCCGCCCCATCCCCAAGTGACTATAATACAAAATTACAAACACATTCTCAACTTGAAATGTAGATTAAACCCTTTAGATTTCAGAATTTTTACAAATTCCAATTGGTTTTAATATCATCCATTTCTTAAATGGTTCAACTAACCCGATTGGTTACATCAGTGATCGTTCCAGTTATGAAAACAATGTATATCTCTCTTGTTGCTACCGCTGCCCAACTATAATGAACCGAGCTTGAGATTAGACACTGACCCAAACACTTTGAGCTCAAGAAATCATTAGAAGATTTGAATTGCGGAGTGAAAGAATCATGTGTTATAAACGAAAAGATCTATTTATATCAAAGGGGGTTTTAATTTCAATGCTACAATACAAGTGTTGCAAAACTAAAAAAAAAAACAATAACTGAATCTATTCAATTAACACTAAGAAGATAATCTCATCACTGAGGAATCATTTTTTTGTATAACGATCTCACTGATTCAATCATTGAAAATGGAATTCGACTTAGGTTTGAATCGAATCTCTGTATTCTATTGTGGTTACCAATCCACATGGTTTATGCAAAGCATCCTCTCCACATACTTACGTTTTACACCATAGATATATCATACATACAAAACTTCATTCCTATATATCAAAGAATGATCAACACTGGTCCATTAGCATACTTTAAAAAGATCGATATCCGAAATCTTGGAGGTAATCGCAGCAGCAAGTTGTGAGGTGAAATTTTGGTCTTTACATAGATAACTAGCCATCTGTTCTACCAAAACTTCATCAAGTTTTGGCGAGTCGAACCATCTTTCGCTAGTTGAAATCTCTCGTCCGTTGGCTAAGGCATATGTCGCCTCTTCGTTAGGGCTTCTATGGTTGTGTTCTCCTTCATAGGTTGCAACTAATAAACTATCATCATCCATGCTTCTTTGCACCTGAAAACAACTTTGTGTGTTTAGAGAACTTTCATGTATTCGTTCTTTAAATATAGTCTTGTAATCCTATGGTAGCATACAACTACAATTATTACAACAGTTTATTATATATTGCGAAAATCATTAAAAACCCAGTAACCTAAAACTTATAAAGTGATCACTAGTCTGACCCTTATAGATGTTACAATATATCTCCAACTCACATAAATTATAAACTAGTGAGCTGCTATAGCGCGTTTATGGAACTTTGAGTTACTAATTACTTAATGATGCGTTGTGGTACAACGGGTTGTATTCATGTCATCCACGTACTCTACATCCTATAGGGACATTGATTTTTGGTCTTTCGTGTTTATGCGAAAACTAAACCATAGAGGGCAAGAATAGTGGTTGCTTTATAAGTTTTAAGTTGTATTATTAGTTTGATCAAGTAACCAAACCCTAAAATTTCAAGTCAATTTTATGCATTTTTATACCTTTCTTTCGGCTTCCAGACTAGACTAGCTAACCGACTAGACTTCTCTAGCACGTTCGAATTCAAGTCGATTAATTAATCAGTTTCTGCTTATGGTGTGTTTGGTTATTACCTTCTTCTTGACTGGACAAACTGGGGCAAAAGAGCACTTGTAGTAAGCTCTAGGTGATGGATTATCTCGTGTCACCTTTTGTCCATATTTTCTCCATTGATATCCATCTTTCACTACCTTTAAATTGCAACAAAACAACTCTTTTAATACAACTTAACTATAGAATTAAGCTTCCATGATCACATAAAATAATAACCAAGAGTCGTTTCTTGTTCAAAAAAGACCGAAATTTTACCAAGGTTTTATCACACGGATCTACTTTGACATAAACTCTTTTAATTCCGGATATCGGTAATTCCTCTCTTGGCCTCTTCCACAAGCTTTGTTGAACCGTCTCATCGAATTTTCTCTTCTTTGGACTCGACTCTAGTTCTTCTTTGTCTTGAATTAGTTTGTTGACATGAGTTGTTAAGGAGTTATACTTGTCCCATATATCAATAAGCATCTCCTTTAGTTTCTTATTTTCGTTACTTTTTCGACTTAAATCCCAAACGGAATGATCATCAACCTGCCATACAACGTACAAACACGTTCATATAATCATATGTTCATCAAGAAAAGAAAATCAATTATCATGTAATATAAGTTTAAAATGCGTAACTAACAACAACTTACCTCTTTTTCAAACGAATGATCGTCGTCTTCATCGTAAGAACCGACTTCCTTGACCTTAATCACAAGAAGAAAACCATTAGTTAGTTATACTTAATTATACCTCAAATGCTTATATATGTATATACTTACGTAATTAGGTGGGTATATTAATTATTAAGGTATACTTACATGGGTGTCATCATGAGTTGTGGAGAAGGGATTAAGGTTGAGATCAATGGTAAGTGATGTGGCCACCATTGTTAAGTTAAGTGATGGTAATTTGAAAGTAAGTGTATGATCAAATTATTGAAATAGAAACTTTGAAGGGGTGAGGGGTCTTATATAGAAGTGAGGAGAACAATTGAAGTCAAAAGTCATTGGTATGTTTTGGTGCATGTGGAAATTTCAAAGAGAGGGGCTGCCTAATAAAAATAAAACACTTTATTTTAATTGCTTGTTGGAATTGTATATCCGTGTGTCGTCATGATTCTTCAATTTTATATTTTTATGACGAAAGCATATATGGTAATAATATATTTAGGATCATAAATTTTTAATTAAATTTCATTGTGTCGTCAAGCACAACCTAGTGATGGAGGTAGGGGGTTTGCTTCTTTGGAGGTTCCACCTTGGAGTGCTCAGGTTTGAATCCGGCATCGACCGAGCTTTGGCCTTGTATAGTCCTGGCCGAGAGCTGTTAAAAAAAATTCATTGTGTTCTACCTTTTTTTAAATTAGACCTGACATATTTAGGTATAGTTTTTAAAACTAAAATTTTATTTATTCATGTTTTCTAGTTTTGTAAGCCTCTTAATGAGGCTCTAAACCAATCAACGTTGAATGATTTAGAATTTAGCACGTTTGTTTCAGTTTCTGAATTAAATAGTTAAGAATGAACCATTAAAGACTTGGGATCTTGCTAAACTATTAAGTACTGAATCATTAAACACTGAAATAGGCTTAACCTTATGAGGCTCTCCTACCGATGTAAGACAAGAAAACTAATCATTAAGAGGTCAAACTTAATGATTTAGCACTTAACATTTCAAACTTCTTAACCATTTAAACTTTTAATGATTCAGCACTGAATCAACTAAACAGCCCCAAAGATTCTTAAATAATCACATTTGTTTTTTTGAAGAAAAAATCAATTCAGGGTTTAGTACTTGCATTTTAATTTAAAAGGTTTAAGAAAATTCTGTCGTCTCATCTCGCTCTTCAAATTTACCGTTTATAATACGTAAGCCCACTTGTCCTCATTTGATTTTGATTTTATGTTTTAGAATTTTGGTAAAATCATACTCCGTATTTGTTTTGATAGATATTTTCTTATATAAACGACAAAGTCGTCGTCTATTATATAAAACTTTTTTATTTAAATATCTGTTAAAAAGTAAGCATCCAAACTTCAATCTGGTCTTCTTCGTCATTGGTAAACTAACTACCCCTTGTGATTAAACAAGGACTATATGTATCCTCATACGATAACGTTATTTGTTATGACATCAACGTGATGACGTCATCGAAAACAATGGAAATATTTTGTGGCCATTTGGATCCACTGATAAAGACTTTCATATTTACTCATGCATAACTTTCAAAGTCATTGCAAGAAATATTTTTCTGATAGGTATCGAAATTATGAAGAAATTTTGTGGTCATTCATTTATATATTATATATACTATGGTTATCTGTAGTAAATAACTAGACTGCAAATGAAATAAATGCATTTTTTTCGAGTAGTAGATTCCAAACTTGATTGAAAAAAAAAGAACATTTTACATCTATGCGATATCAAAGAAATATTTGATATTGAATGTCCTAAAATATCCAAGTGGATACCATCTAATGTCTTAAAAATATTCATTTTGGTATCTTACATATAAAGTTTGCATTGAGCGAATAACACTCACACTTTCTCCCTTTTAATTCACATAAATTAGTCGGACCTTTTATAGTTTAAGATGATGTGTAATGCTTATATGAATCATCCCATGCTCTAACAAACAAAACAAAACATATGTATGTTTCACTCAAATGTTTTCAGAATCGGACCGGACATTAAACCGGGTCCCCACCAGGTCACCTGTGCCGACACGGTTCAAAGAACCAGCAAAAAATAAAAAAAATCCAAAAAATTAAAAATTCCGGTCCGACCCCTTTTTTGCACGGTCCGACCACCGGGCGCTGGTCCAATCGCCGAGTCAATGCATGCAAGTTCAACCCTTGAACCGGACCGGTTTCCGGTCCAACCGGTCGGTCTGGTCCGGGTCTGAAAAACATTGTTTAACTCTATATCAAAACACCGTGAGGCGATGATGTTGGTAATTTGTGTTGATCTTCGAAAAGAACACAACTAGGGTGGTTTTAGAGAAAAAGAAAGGGTTATGGTTCTTACTAAATCATCTTCAGAAAAGAGAGGGATTGAGTGTGATACATTAGACAAATCTCATATTAGTTTGTTTTGTTCATTTAAGACATGTTTGGTAGTGCTCTAAGCTCTTCCATTTCAATCATTGATTCGTACTTGCCCTTTCTTTTGAGCTGTTTGTGACAAACTTGTTTTTTAAACAGACGGCACTCTAACTTTAACATTCAACCCTTCCACTTTCATCTTAGGTTAAGTGTAGTGGCCCGTTATCGGCGTTATAACACCTATAGCGCCCTGCACACAGCCTCGCGGGGCGCTATGGGGCGTTTTAGGTTGAAGGCGTTTTGGTGATAACGGGCGTTGTGCATTGGATTGAGGGTTTCTTTTTTGACCGTTGGTATGGGGTTGGGGTGGGCAACTAGTTTGGATTGAGGATTAGAGGAAGAAGATGGGGATGGAGGAGAAGGAAGGATGGGGTAGGGGATATGGTGGGGACAACTCATGTTTTTTTTTTATTTGCTTGTATTTTCTTTTACACTTTTTGAGGGTTTTAAAAAATATATGGTAAATTTTTTATTGGATATTTTGAGTTAAAAAAAATGGTAATTTTTTTGAGTAATTAAATTGTATTTTTATTTAGTATTTTGTAATTTTTATTTAGTATTTGTAATTTTTTTTATTTAATGAAATATTATTTAAACTATTTAATATTATTTATTTAAATAAGAAAAAAAATAATTAACCAATGATTACCAATCATTTATAACCCCCTTCGACCATATGGTGTGGGGGGCGGCATAGGCAAGGCATCGCTATGCCGGGCCATGCTACACCACCCCCTGGTCCGGCTTGGGTTTGGGGCGGCATACTCGGCAGAATTATGCCGTTGGTGCCGCTGAATCAATGTGGGGGCGGCATAACGGCTATTTTAAAAAAAAAAAAGTTTTTTTTTTCAAACTATTTAAACCAAACCACCCCTACCCTTTTTCACCCCAATTTTTATAAAAAACTCTCTCAAATACTCTCACTATATTTAAAACAACAATTATTTATAAAAAATTCAAACCCTCATACAACCATGTCGCTATCATCTTCTTCGTCGTCTTCGTCTTCTTCGGGTTCATCATCTACAACGAAGCCGTAATTTTGTTATAAACATCGTGTGCAAGCGGCGCAGATTATTGCCGAGGAGCAAGGAGATGAAGTTGAATCGATACCTCGAACTAGGAAAGCGGCTATAAATAGAGACCGAGAGGGTGGGTAAGTTTATATTTTTTTTATAGTGTAGATTATTATTGTGTGTATTATATATTTTTTTTTTTATAGTGTACTATATATTGTAGATTTTTATTGTTTTAATATTTTTGTAAATATGTGTAGGTGCCCATGACAGATTGGTGGCCGATTATTTTGCGACGAACCATTATACTCGGCGGAAACTATTTAGGCGTAGGTTCCGAATGAGTAGAAGATTGTTCTTGCGTATAGCCGATGATATGGCTAACTTCGAGCCATTTTTTACCTTACGATACGATGCTAGAGGCAAAAGAGGGTTCACCACCATACAAAAATGCACGGCAGCACTTCGGCAACTAGCGTACGGGACTGCGGCGGATTCCTGGGACGAGTAATTAAAAATGTCAGAAAGAACTTCACGAGAGTGGTCTATACAAGTTTAGCAAGTGTGTGGTGAAGCTTTACAGCAAGCAAATACATTTGCGAAAACCAAACTCCAGTGAGGTCCAACAATTGTATCAGTTTCCACCACCAACAACATGGTTTTCCAGGAATGCTCGGAAGCATTGATTGCTACCATAGGCCTTAGAAAAAATTGTCCGGTAGCATGGCGCGGAATGTTCAACGAGGAGATCAAGAATATCCTTCAATAATCTTGGAGGCGGTGTGTTCACAAGATTTATGGGTTTGGCATGCTTTCTTTGGCGTTCCTGGTTCGAACAACGACATTAATGTTATTACACAGTCGGAGATTTTTGACGAAGTCATAAAAGGAACGGTTCGGATACCAGCTTTACAGTATCGTGGGTGGAGTATAGGCACGGTTACTATCTTGCTGATGGAATCTACCCATCTTACTCGACGATCGTTAAAAGTATTCAACACCCTCACGATGAGAAAGAAAGAAATTTGCCAAGTATCAAGAGGCGTCAAGAAAGGACATTGAACGATTATTTGTGGTTCTACAAGCAAGATGGCATATCATTGCACACCAGGCACATATGTTCACCCTAAAAAAATGCGTTACTGTATGTAATGCTTGTATCTCTTGCATAACATGATAATCGAAGACGAAGGCGCCGCCATCTGTGTGTATGACGAGAATGCCCCGCCCGGAGAATACGATGCCTGTCAACCACATCAACAAGATTTAAACGAGTTCTCGTTACAAACCGAGTACCACACCGCAATCTTCAAGGGACTTGGTTGAATATATTTGGAACAAGGCAAGAGTAGATTATTTGTAATTTTTTATTGTCGAGTAGGTTGCTTTAATATTTTTATATTTGTAATTTTAGTTATGTTTTTTTTAAATTATTGTAACGGTTTAATGTAATATTTTCTTTTTAATATTAATTTAGAATATTAACTTTTTTATTGTAACATTAATATTTTTAATTAAAAAAACAAAAAAAAGGAAAAACAATAAATGATGATGGGTCTCTCTCCACACCTTGGACCATCATCTCATGGATGCTCCATACCCACGCTGACGTGGCAGCTGAGGTGGAGGCAAGGCATGAATGATGGGCCTCCTCCATACCTATGGTCTTCCCACGACACCCTCTTTTTCCATACCCACCTATTACTTTTTAATATTTTAATACCTAAAACCCCCCACCACTACACACAGTTAGATACAACTTATTCTTCACATTCTTCTTTCTCACTTTTCTTTTTTTTCTTTCTTTGCTCATCAAACATTCTTTGGAACTTCGCATTTGGGTTAGTCTTTCTTTTTTTATATACTTGTTGGGCTTTTCTTTCTAATGATTCTTTCAAACTTTTCATTCAGTT